>JAWQFJ010016983.1:67500-100000 GCA_034096865.1 Theodoxus fluviatilis | reverse complement strand
AGATGCGCAAACTCTCCCCGCGCAGGTTATAGAACTTCCGCCTGCCTCTTCGACTGACGCAGCGGCCCACAAAGTGGCATTGGACACGTTTCTTCCTCCCTGTGGACAGAGCGGCAGTCAGGACAGGCTACACTATGGACTGGGGTCAAGGCTAGCCAGAGGTCAGACAGATGTGCTTTCATCCATGGATGGCGTTCCCTTGAAGGAAGGATTGTCAGCGCAATACGCAGACTTTTAAGATACAGCAGGCTGTACTTGCATTGAAAACACTCTCACGTAGCGCAGGAAACTCACAGTGGAAAGTCCGTCCTCCAGAGGAATTGTACACTACATAGGCAAGAGGATGAATCAAAGCGTCCACTACTGCACAGCTGGCTAAATGCACGACGGTACGTAAAAATTCGAGAGTCGATGAGAGGCAATGAAAAGCAATAAGTGATGATGAGATGCAGTGACAGATGATGAAAGGCATTGGAAGATGCTGAAAAGCGATGAGCGATGATGGAAAGCGATAAAGCGATGAATGACGATGAGAGGTGCTGGGAGGGGTTGAGAGATGAATGGGAATGCAGGGGTAATGAGAAACGAAGATATATTATAACATGCATTGAGAAATGGTGGAATTTGCAACCAGAGACGGTGATAAGTTATGGAAGGCGATGGGAGACTGAGACGTAATGATAAGCAATGACAGATAGTTCAGTGCGCGTACCTCTCCAGGCGAGCTGACGAACCTGCGCGCGAGGCCGGCGTTGGTCTGAAAGAGAGATGTTTCCTGCAGGAAAGGTTCCGGCCAAAATCAGTTCCTTGCTGAACTGTGAATGGCGAAACTTGTACAGTGGTCTTACTGTGAACGGTAGGGATTTGTACAATGCTGAAGCTATAAATGGTGAGGATTTGTACAGTACTGTGACTGTGAATTTGTAGACTTGTAAAGTGTAACTGTACATGGTAGTGACGTGTGCAGTGCTGTAACTGATTGATTGGTACTTGTACAATGCTGTAATTGTGAGCAGTGGGGATTTATACAGTACTGTAACTATAAACTGTGGAAACGTGTATAGTGCTGGAAACGTGAACTGTGGGGATATGTGTAGTTCTATAACTATGAACGGCGGAAATGTGTAGAGTACTGTAACTGTGAACGGTGGAGCCATGCACAGTAGTGTAACTGTGAGCGGTGGAAACTTGCGCAGTACTGTGAACGGTGGACACTTGAAGAGTACTGTATTTGTGAACACTAGAAATTTGTGCAGCACTGTAACTGAACGGTGAAAACTTACTGCAACTGTGAACGGTGGAGACTTGAAGCGTGCTTAACTATGAACAATGGAAACTTGACCAGTGCTGTAACAGTGAACGGTGAAAACTTGTGCAGTTCTAAAACTCTGACTGGTGGATACCAAAACAGGGCTGTAACTGTGAACGGTGGGGGGTTGTATAGTGCTGTAACAGTGAATGGTGGGGATTCGCACAGTGCTGTAACTGTGAACGGTGGGAATTTGTTCAGTGCTATAACTGTGAATAGTGTTACTTGAACTGTCAAGTAACTGTGATTTGTGGAAACGTGTTCAATGCTGTAACTGTAAATGGTGGGAAATTGTACGGTGCTACTACTGTGAACGGTGGAAACTTATTAAGTGCTTATCGATGTTTATAGAAGCTCAAGAGATGGAGGGACCCGGAAAAAATAGACCGTGTGGAGGAAATTCGACTTCGTGAGAAATTTTCCTCCATTCCTATAAAAACCGCTGGCGCTGAACCTCCAGGTTTTGGCATTAAAAAGCCCCCAATAAAGCTGTGAGGGCCTTCAGTAAACCTGGAGGGATAAAAAATCGAATACAGGACGTTTCGTACCATAGTCGTTGTGTACCTCATTTAGTCGATTCGTACCTTTTCTACCCTAACCCTAACCCTAACTCTAACCCTAACCCTAACCCTAACTCTAACTCTAACCATAACCCTAAAGGGTACGAAACGACTAGGTACAAAATGCCCAGGATAACGACCCGCATCGTAAAAAATAATTCTTTCTCCTTTACCAGTGTTCTCAAATTCAGTGTTCGTCATTAAACAGCTTCAAAAACAGAATTGACACGATGTTCAAAGACTACATGTACTGTGATGATGTTGGCCACCCGCTGTTGCCACGTATACCACTCTCTGCCACTCATAAGCCACCGGAAGAAAAGTATAGAGAATAGGCACGATCTTTTAAGATCGTTAGAACTAGGGTAGTAAAAAGTGAGAGTAGCCATAAGTACTGATCAAAAGATCAGATAAAGGCCTCGCGGCCTAAGACATCTGAGGACATATCTATCTATCTAAATTCATTCTCCTATAAACTGTCCTCGCAAATGACGTCACGTTATTGATGACGTCGCACATGTTGGAATTTCGCCATTCCATCAAATTGCCTACCTCCCCAGGTGTTTCGAAATTCTTCTCCTGGCATATAGGATCGAAACTCTACTTGCAAATGACGTAACGTTATTAATGACGTCAAACATTACGCAATTTCGCCATTCCATGAACCGCGTATTTGGGGAGGCGCTCTGGAGTGTACGACCTTAAAAATCCACTTTTTCTTCAAGCCTCGATTCTGAAAATTTGATACATTCAATCGGACCTAACTTCCAGTTAGTGTGCAAAATCTCAAGGAAATCCGTCCAGTAGTTCCAGTAGTTTTTGAGATATAAGCCGTGGAGTCGGGACAGACACACACACAGACAGACAGACAGACAGACAGACAGACAGATAAAGTCTGTAGGACCTCCAGTAAACCTGGAGGGAAAATGATCATCTGTCTCTGCAGAGGGCAGGGATTAAACAATAAACGAGGGTTCGAACGAGACTTCTCTGGAAATCGCTGACCACAGGTCAGTAGGAAGCAGAGAAAAATCAAACAAAGATTTTTCTTTAGATGCGACGGACGCAGATGTAAAGAGAGATACAGAGTCAAGGAGAAAGTTACAAGAGGAAAAAGGGGTAAGGTGAGGAGTGAGGGTGGTGGTATAGAATAAATCTCGTTCATGACGCGAGACAGATAATCAGGGAAGGAGGCGGGGGGAAAAGTCAAGACTCACAACAGAGGTTGAACCTGGCATTGCAGCCCTGCCGCACCCAGACGCGGACCTGGCTGCCACGCACGCCCAGTCCGAATGTTTGCCGCCTGCGGCAGCGCGAATTGTGAGTGGCCACCAGCTGAGGGCGCCAGTGAAGGTCCAGACGTAGACGCTGGTACAGACGCTGTGCGGGGCTACGGAGCCGACACAGGCGTTTGCCGCCCAGCCCCGCTCCACATGTACCCGCTGTCCGGCACAGGCGACTGCCGCCCGGCCTCTCCCCACATGTACCCGATGTCCGGCACAGGTGACTGCCGCCCGGCCTCGCCCCACATGTACCCGCTGTCCGGCACAGGTGACTGCCGCCCGGCCTCGCCCCACATGTACCCGATGTCCGGCACGACGTCCTCCTTCCTATGCTTCGCCGCACTCGCACGCGGAATCTGCCCCTGACCGGACGTCGGCTGCCCCTCCAACCTGCACCTGCAGAGACAAGAGCACAGAGGCGGAGGTCAGGAAGCTATGCAGTTTGCCACGGATGCCAGCTGCCTACTTTGACTTGGAAGACAGACAGAGAGTTTTCTAAATTGTTTCGGTAAGAAAGAGGATAAACATTGAACATCCTGATTGTAAAGCATGCAGACTAGACAACAAGGTTGTGAAGGCAAGAGAAGAAATCTAGAAGAAGAAGAAGAAGAAGAAGAAGAAGAAGAAGAAGAAAAAGAAGAAGAAGAAGAAGAAGAAGAAGAAGAAGAAGAAGAAGAAGAAGAAGAAGAAGAAGAAGAAGAAGAAGAAGAAAAAGAAGAAGAAGAAGAAGAAGAAGAAGAAGAAGAAGAAGAAGAAGAAGAAGATGGACAACAACAACAACAACAACACGAAAAGTGCAGATCTAATGCAGCGAAAGCAAAAGTCAAGTAGATATCAGCCAGCAAGGCAAACTAGACGCTCTAGCACTGTGGGACGGCAAGACGCCAAGACTCCTGGCTAATGGACGAAGACGATTGGACGCAGGCAAGCGCTGCGCCCTTCGCTCTCTTGCTTCCATTTATCTATCCATCCATCCATCTATCCATCCATCAAGCGAGCCATTCATCCATCCACCTTACTCCACACCCCTCATTTCGCATCCTCCAGCCTCTCTCCCTACCCACAGAAAAGAGGAGAGGCAACTTACGGAAAGACAGGGCGAAACGCCTGGACCTCTGGACTGCAAAGTCAAAACGAGGCCACAGTCCTGCTGCACTTAGAGTGGGGCATCACGAGAAGAGCAAGGGCGGACAGAACAGGAGCAACAGCAACAAAAGTCACGACAACAACAATACACAAATAACAAAACAACAAATGAAAGAACAACATAAACACTAACGATATTAATAACAACAACAGCAGTTTAAAAAACAACAACAAAGCAACAGCAATAACAACAAAAACACCAACAACAATTCCAGCAAAAACACAACAGGCACAGCAAGAGCCACACCACCGCCAACAACAACAGCAAGAACAATAACACCAACAACAACAGCAAGAACAATAACACCAACAACAACAGCAAGAACAATAACACCAACAACAGCAGCAGAAATAACAACAGCAACAGCGATACCAACAACAGCAACAACAAAAACAATGTATGAATACCTGACGAACAAAGATTACCAATGCGGGTGTACAGAATGCTCTTGAAAGACGTCCAGTCAGGCAACAACTGGACCATGTGCTAAGCAACGGGAGAACGACTGCGCATACTGCATGAGTGAGACAATTCGATAGTAGAGACAGAATCGTCCTTTCTTTGTCGTTTGAAATATTTTTCGATGAAAAATGACTGGGGGTAGGAGAAGTGACAGATGCGTGGTGTAGTGTGTTTGTCCACATTACGATTAGAGGCATATCTGTGCGAAACAGAAAATACGTTTTCAGATAAACATTTGTTCCAGTTAGGAGGAACCGACATGCACTTCCTTGAGTTCGGATGCAAAACAATAATTAAATCGTAGTGTCCATTATGTCAAGAAAATAATGGTGAATACCACATTTTGATCTGTTACCCTGCAGTGAGTGATCCGAAAAATGCGTACATAGTTTCACCTGTCACAGAGGGTCACAATGTTTTTTGCTTATTTTATAAAAGAAAAGGAGGGAAAGATCCAATTAAGAGATTTTTCGTGTCGACTGTTAAAGAAATTATTTGTTCAGACTGGTTTGCTTTGTTAATTTGTCATGGGCTGAAGCTCAAAACAAGTTTTCTTCTCTCTCTCTCTCTCACTCTCTCTCTCTCTCTCTCTCTCTCTCTCTCTCACACACACACACACACACACACATTTCTTGGAGGACTGTATGTGTAGTCACAGCTGAAATTGCCTATGCAGAACGAGAAAAATGCACATCTGGTGACAAGTGCCCGACGCTTTCTTTCTGCTTCGCCTGGGCAAGCCCTAGTGCGTGGCGGACATTGTCAGGTAGAGTAGAGGAAAGTTCACCCTTTGACGACCAGCTCAACAGAAAACTGCACGGGAGGTACATGTAAGGACAATGTTTCTTCACTTGACGTAGGCCACAAATCCCATATCTCTGTTGAAACTTCCGCGCGAGTTTCTGCTCTGCCACGCCACTCTGTCGAATGTCATGCAGGTTCATGCCCTGTCGGATAGGCTGGCTGGTTTCTCCATGTACCATGCATACGGGCACCCTTTGCGGAGTCTGATTAGATACACCACGTGACTGGAGCTGAAAGAGTAACTGCCTCTAATCTGATGTAGGACACGTCTCCTTGCGATTGTGGTCTCCGTGCAGATGACGGTACAGGATGAGCACCATGCACTGTTACAGGGTTGTAAGCTGTCTCTGTCCTTGAGTTCCAGTGCAGATCAATAGGGCTGTACGCTCTCTGTCCTTGGGTTCCAGTGCAGATCAGCAGGGCTGTACGCTCTCTGTCCTTGAGTTCCAGTGCAGATCAGCAGGGCTGTACACTCTCTGTCCTTGGGTTCCAGTGCAGATCAGCAGAGCTGTACGCTCTCTGTCATTGAGTTCCAGTGCAGATCAGCAGAGCTGTACGCTTTCTGTCATTGAGTTCCAGTGCAGATCAGCAGAGCTGTACGCTCTCTGTCATTGAGTTCCAGTGCAGATCAGCAGAGCTGTACGCTCTCTGTCCTTGAGTTCCGGTGCAGATCAGCAGAGCTGTACGCTTTCTGTCATTGAGTTCCAGTGCAGATCAGCAGAGCTGTACGCTCTCTGTCATTGAGTTCCAGTGCAGATCAGCAGAGCTGTACGCTCTCTGTCCTTGAGTTCCGGTGCAGATCAGCAGAGCTGTACGCTCTCTGTCCTTGAGTTCCGGTGCAGATCAGCAGAGCTGTACGCTTTCTGTCCTTGAATTCCAGTGCAGATCAGCAGAGCTGTACGCTCTCTGTCCTTGGGTTCCAGTGCAGATCAGCAGGGTGTACGCTTTCTGTCCTTGAGTTCCGGTGCAGATCAGCAGAGCTGTACGCTTTCTGTCCTTGAGTTCCAGTGCAGATCAGCAGAGCTGTACGCTTTCTGTCCTTGAGTTCCGGTGCAGATCAGCAGGGCTGTACGCTTTCTGTCCTTGAGTTCCAGTGCAGATCAGCAGAGCTGTACGCTCTCTGTCCTTAGGTTCCAGTGCAGATAAGCAGGGTGTACGCTTTCTGTCCTTGAGTTCCAGTGCAGATCAGCAGAGCTGTACGCTTTCTGTCCTTGAGTTCCAGTGCAGATCAGCAGAGCTGTACGCTTTCTGTCATTGAGTTCCAGTGCAGATCAGCAGAGCTGTACGCTCTCTGTCCTTGGGTTCCAGTGCAGATCAGCAGAGCTGTACGCTCTCTGTCATTGAGTTCCAGTGCAGATCAGCAGAGCTGTACGCTCTCTGTCCTTGGGTTCCAGTGCAGATCAGCAGAGCTGTACGCTCTCTGTCATTGAGTTCCAGTGCAGATCAGCAGAGCTGTACGCTCTCTGTCCTTGGGTTCCAGTGCAGATCAGCAGAGCTGTACGCTTTCTTGAGTTCCAGTGCAGATCAGCAGAGCTGTACGCTCTGTCCTTGAGTTCCAGTGCAGATCAGCAGAGCTGTACGCTCTGTCCTTGAGTTCCAGTGCAGATCAGCAGAGCTGTACACTCTCTGTCCTTGGTTCCAATGCAGATCAGCAGGGTGTACGCTCTCTGTCCTTGAGTTCCAGTGCAGATTAGCAGGGCTGTACGCTCTCTGTCCTTGGGTTCCAGTGCAGTTCAGCAGGGCTGTACGCTCTCTGTCCTTGAGTTCCAGTGCAGATCAGGTTGGACGCTGCCTAAAAGCCAGTCTCGAAGGTTTTGTTAATTGCGTGGGAGAGGCGTTTGGCTTCGTCTTTAAAAATGTTAGAGGTTTCTGAGCCAGCGTCGTAGTTTTTCCGCTCCTGGAAAGCACTTGGCTACAACCTGGACTAGAATCCTTGTCTCATCTGACGAGGAGGTCATCGCATCTCCGGCTGATCGCTCTTCCGAACTAGATGATATCACTTCAACAATCACTGCAGAGGAGTGCCTTCTCCAGCTCCTGTAGATGCCCCTCGTGGTCGCTCGTGTCGGAGCAGGTACGATGTATCCGTAGAACCTGTCCTTACGGGACAGCATCCTTCATGCACTTTGGTTGAGAGCTGGGAGAAAGCAACATCTGGAAGTTGCCAGTTGGTTTCCTGCAGAGGAAGGTGAGCATCTGATCACCTCTCGCAAAGACACGCGTGTCAAGAAATGTGACCGACTCTGTGGAGAAGTCCATAGTCAGTCTGGTGTTGGACAAGTCGTTGACATCCCTGTCTGAGCGCCTTTACACGATGGCTCCGTATGAGAAAGATGTCATATTTGCAGAGGATGTGGAATCCACAAGGTCGATGCCGTAAATAAAATCCACCTCGAATCTGTGCAAAAAGAGGTGGGCATACTGCAGGGCGAAACTCGTTCCAATGGCTGTGCCCTGCTTCTGTAGTACATCCTGCTGCCAAAGCTGACGGTATTGTGCTCCCAGAAGAGGTGGATGAGGGCCAGGATCGCATCAGGACAGGGTCAGTAGTTCTCATATAGAACAGGTGTGTTGACTGCAATGTCCTCCTCATGGGGAATGCTTCTGTATAAGGTTGAATAGTCTCTCGGTCGTCACAAGGGGTATGCCCTGCCGGATCTGTCCGTGTTTGGAAAACCTGTTTAAGAAGTATGAGGTGTCACGGCAGGAACTCGGCGTTCCCAGTACAGTGTGTCTGAAGTTCCCTTCAACGCACTCTGACACTCCCTCACAGAGAGTTCCTCTCCCTGATACGATGGGGTGGCCAAGAGTGTTTTCCTTGTGAATCGTGTGTAGTAGGTAGAAAAAACCGAGACGGAGGTCTCTAAGGATGAGACTGGATAGAAGGTCTGCGCCAGCTGGTGTAGCTCTCGAACGTGTTGGCCAGTGGCA
The DNA here is from genome assembly GCA_034096865.1 of Theodoxus fluviatilis. NCBI lineage: Eukaryota > Metazoa > Mollusca > Gastropoda > Cycloneritida > Neritidae > Theodoxus > Theodoxus fluviatilis. The sequence goes on along the minus strand of JAWQFJ010016983.1, from coordinate 91,504 downwards.
CCCGTTCGAAGTGTTTCGTAGTGGTCTGCGTTGGAGAGTTGGTGTGAGGCTTAGTCGCAGCTGTCGGTGCAGTTTGAAATAACAACCGCTCCTCCCTTGTCTGCATGTTTCGAGTTGATGTCTGGGTTGGATTTTAGAGACTTGATCGCCTTCTGCCGAGTCGGGGTTACGTTGTGGACCACTTCCGTCTGCGGCTGAAGAACTGGACGTGGACGCATTCACGGGGGGCTTGTGCGTACAAGTCCAATTTCTGGCGACTGTCTCCGGCTGAGGTAAAGGTGGACTTCTTTCTGCTGCTTCTGCTGTCCAGTGGAGGTGCTATGTTCAAGGCTTCTGTGTTCCCTGACCGAGTCCTCGTGAAAGAAATTCCGAAGTCTGAGGCGACGGACTTATTCATCTGTCTCCTGTGGTTGACGAGATCCATGGGCTGTTTGCACAGAACTTCAGTCCATATCCAAGGACCTCCACTCCGGCCGGTGGGGGTGTACAGTTGGATATGTTAAAAAGTATTAGAAAGCAGCAGCGGAAAGCAGACATGTGGAGGGGACGGGCTGTTTTCACATAGGAAGCAAGACGGAGTAGAGAGTTCCATCACCCCACCACCATAGTCAGTTCCTCACAGGAAATCCTGAAGTTGGAGGCGCAGCCATCTCTGACGACAACGCTGAACTTCCGGTTCCAGAAGTCCAGCCCCCAGCGATTCGCGCCGCAGCGTCTGTGCATGCTCCGTCGGAAGAGAGGCTGGAGCCTGGGTTGCCAATTGACGTCACCACGATCCAAGAAGTGCAGAGTGCGCATGACCGGAAGTGGTAAAGGGCAGTAGCGCTGACCATGAAATGGAGCCACGCAACTCCCAGCTTGAAACAGCAAGGCCGACTTCCGCACATCTGCACAAAGATACGGATCCCAATGGAGGGGGATGATACAAAGGGGCCGAGTGGACAGGGTGGATACAAAGACACGGACCCTGGTGGAGAGGGACGATACAAAGACACTGACCCTGGTGGAGAGGGACGATACAAAGACACTGACCCTGGTGGAGAGGGACGATACAAAGACACGGACCGTGGTGGAGAGGGACGATACAAAGACACTGACCCTGGTGGAGAGGGACGATACAAAGACACGGACCCTGGTGGAGAGGAACGATACAAAGACACTGACCCTGGTGGAGAGGGACGATACAAAGACACAGCCCATGGTGGAGAGGGACGATACAAAGACACGGACCCTGGTGGAGAGGGACGATACAAAGACACGGACCATGGTGGAGAGGGACGATACAGAGACGTGGACCCAGGTGGAGAGGGATGATACAAAGACACGGACCGTGGTGGAGAGGGACGATACAAAGACACTGACCCTGGTGGAGAGGGACGATACAAAGACACGGACCCTGGTGGAGAGGGACGATACAAAGACACTGACCCTGGTGGAGAGGGACGATACAAAGACACGGACCATGGTGGAGAGGGACGATACAAAGACACGGACCCTGGTGGAGAGGGACGATACAAAGACACGGACCATGGTGGAGAGGGACGATACAAAGACACGGACCCTGGTGGAGAGGGACGACACAGAGACACGGACATTGGTGGAGAGGGACAATACAAAGACACGGACCGTGGTGGAGAGGGACGATACAGAGACGTGGACCCAGGTGGAGAGGGACGATACAAAGACACGGACCGTGGTGGAGAGGGGCGATACAAAGACACGGACCATGGTGGAGAGGGACGATACAGAGATGCGGACCATGGTGGAGAGGGACGATACAAAGACACTGACCCTGGTGGAGAGGGACGATACAAAGACACGGACCATGGTGGAGAGGGACAATACAAAGACACGGACCGTGGTGGAGAGGGACGATACAAAGACACGGACATTGGTGGAGAGGGACGATACAAAGACACGGACCATGGTGGAGAGGGACGATACAGAGACACCGATCAAGATCGGTTAGATAAGGTACGCTCGTCAGAGGATCCTAGGTTGCGCTTTGCTATATATACTGGTTTCCAGCCAAGGGAGAGCGGAACAGACAGTTGAAATCATCTGAGAGATAAATCGGGGTTTAAATAAATCGCCGTTTTGGATACGGGCCCTGGTCATAACATTATTCTTCTCTTTACGATTTCCTTCGGTCACTGATATACAACTTGCGAGAGTCATTTGTCCACTTCAATATGAGGAAGCAGCAACTCCGTCGTCGATGCGCCATGACAGCAGGATGATATGAATTTATTGTTGTTCTGCAATCAACGTAGTCTTCATTTTCGAGGCTCTCATTGTCATCGTAATAGTACACGTGGTCATCATCACCTTCTTCATCTTAATCACAGTAGTAACATTAGTTCATTCCTTTATAGCTAACCTAGAGAAAAGAAATTTACTTACAGCAGAGGCGAAAGTTGGCGGAACAGCCCTGTTGCACTCTGATAAGGGGGCGGGTCCAGCTCCTCAGGAGATCAAAGTTTCCATGGTGACACCTGCGTCTGCCGGCCTCCCGCCCCAGCACGAGCACGCTCTCCCAACTTCGCAGTCTCCGGAACCTTATGTACAGCCTGCTGGCACGCCTCCTCAATCTGAAACAAGTGCTGGTGCTGCCTGACAAGTGTTAGTGCTGTCTGACAAGTGCTGGTGCTGTCTGACAAGTGCTGGTGATGTCTGACAAGTGCTGGTGCTGTCTGACAAGTGCTGGTGCTGTCTGACAAGTGCTGGTGCTGTCTGACAAGTGCTGGTGCTGTCTGACAAGTGCTGGTGCTGTCAGACAAGTGCTGGTGCTGTCTGACAAGTGCTGGTGCTGTCTGACAAGTGCTGGTGCTGTCTGGCAAGTGTTAGGGATGTCTGACCCTGATACAAGCACTAGTGATGTCTGACCATGATACAAGCACCAGTGATGTGTGATCATGATACAAGTGCTAGTGATGTCTGACCCTGATACAAGCACTAGTGATGTCTGATCCTGACACAAGTGCTAGTGATGTCTGACCCTGATACAAGTGCTAGTGATGTCTGATCCTGACACAAGTGCTAGTGATGTCTGACTCTGATACAAGTGCTAGTGATGTCTGACCCTGATAAAAGCACTAGTGATGTCTGACTTTGATACAAGTGCTAGTGATGTCTGATCCTGACACAAGTGCTAGTGATGTCTGACTCTGATACAAGTGCTAGTGATGTCTGATCCTGACACAAGTGCTAGTGATGTCTGACTCTGATACAAGTGCTAGTGATGTCTGATCCTGACACAAGTGCTAGTGATGTCTGACTCTGATACAAGTGCTAGTGGATGTCTGACCCTGATACAAGCACTAGTGATGTCTGACTCTGATACAAGTGCTAGTGATGTCTGACTCTGATACAAGTGCTAGTGATGTCTGACCCTGATACAAGTGCTAGTGGATATCTGACTCTGATACAAGTGCTAGTGATGTCTGACCTTGATACAAGCACCAGTGATGTCTGATCCAGATACAAGCACCAGTGATGTCTGATTCAGATAATAAATAGTTTATTCATAAGCACATACCTTCCCTTGACAGACAAGCTCATGGCGGTTACAAACCAAAGAATCAACACTCATACAACCACTCAACACCACATTCCCACAAAAACTCACACACAACACTCATAAACAAAAAGCAAAAGCTAAGATCCAATAGAACAAATAGAACAAACTATACAATATACATAGCACTAGCCGGCCAGGTCAAGTAAGGCGAAGCAGCTCAGCGGAAAAGACGGATCGGAAGAGGTGGGTCTTTAGAGCACTTTTGAACTGGGGCAAAGTGTCAGAATGACGGACTGAGAGAGGGAGACTATTCCAGGTTACAGGTCCGATATAGGAGAAGGCACGCTGTCCTTGAGTTTTCTTATTACGGCGGGGGACCTTCAGCATTCTAGAGTCAGCAGCTGAGCGTAGAGATCTGGAGGGCGTGTAGATTGCAAGAATTTCTGTAAGAGCGTGTGACGCGGTGTTGTCGATGGCCTTGAAGCACAAAGTAGCAAGTTTATAATCTATCCTCTGAGAGATGGGGAGCCAGTGAAGTGTATGTAGGAGTGATAAGACATGGATACGCTTGGGACATCGACAAACTAGCCTAGCAGCATAATTCTGAACTTTCTGGAGTTTGTTAAGCAGATTGTCAGGGATGCCAGCGAGAAGAGAGTTTCCATAGTCGAGACGAGACAGGACAAGTGATGTGATGAGCGTTTTGGTGGCCTGCTGAGAAAGATAATGACGAATGGTACTAATTTTCTTTAGCTCGTAATATGCTAACTGACAGACTTTGTTGACATGAGCTCTCATTGACAGATAATCCTCAAACATGACACCTAAATTTCTAACAGACTGAGAGAAGACGATGTCACTGTGACCAATGGTTAGTTTGAGGGCCTGATCCAATTTGCCTCCGCCGCGCATCAGCAGTGCTTCAGTTTTTTAGTCATTGAGTTGGAGCTTGTTCCGGGTCATCCACCGTTTCACTTCAGAGATACAGCGTTCGCTGGTAGAAAGAAAAGAGTCGATTTGACTGGGATGGGAGGAGTATCTGGGTATCATCAGCAAATTCACTGTGAGAGACTGAATGACTGTCAATTACATTGGAGAGAGGTTGGGTGTACAGTAGAAACAGCAGAGGACCCAGAACAGAGCCCTGAGGGACTCCGTACTTGAGAGGTGTAGGATCAGAAGCAAAACCCGAGATCGAAACAGACTGTCTACGTTTTGAGAGATATGACTGCAGGAAGGAGAGTGCTAAGTTCCCAATGCCAAAAACGTTTTTAAGACGGGTGAGAAGAATTCCATGGTCTATTGCGTCGAACGCGGCACTCAAGTCCAACAGAGTAAGAAGAGATACAAGTGCTAGTGATGTCTGATCCTGATACAAGTGCTATTGATGTCTGACCCTGATACAAGCACCAGTGATGTCTGATCCTGATACAAGTGCTAGTGCTGTCTGTCCCTGATACAAACACTAGTGATGTCTGATCCTGATACAAGCACCAGTGATGTCTGACCCTGATACAAGCACTAGTGATGTCTGATCCTGATACAAGCCCCAGTGATGTCTGATCCTGATACAAGCACCAGTGATGTCTGATCCTGATACAAGCACCAGTGATGTCTGATCCTGACACAAGCACCAGTGATGTCTGACCCTGATACAAGCAGTAGTGATGTCTGATCCTGATACAAGCACTAGTGATGTCTGACCCTGATACAAGCAGCAGTGATGTCTGATCCTGATACAAGTGCTAGTGCTGTCTGTCCCTGATACAAACACTAGTGATGTCTGATCCTGATACAAGCACCAGTGATGTCTGACCCTGATACAAGCACTAGTGATGTCTGATCCTGATACAAGCCCCAGTGATGTCTGATCCTGATACAAGCACTAGTGATGTCTGATCCTGATACAAGCCCCAATGATGTCTGATCCTGATACAAGCACTAGTGATGTCTGATCCTGATACAAGTGCTATTGATGTCTGACCCTGATACAAGCACCAGTGATGTCTGATCCTGATACAAGTGCTAGTGCTGTCTGTCCCTGATACAAACACTAGTGCTGTCTGTCCCTGATACAAGCACTAGTGATGTCTGACACTGACACAAGTAGTAGTGATGTTTGACCCTGTTACAAGTGCTAGTGATGTCTGACCCTGGTACAAGCACTAGTGATGTCTGATCCTGATACAAGCCCCAATGATGTCTGATCCTGATACAAGCACTAGTGATGTCTGATCCTGATACAAGCACCAGTGATGTCTGATCCTGATACAAGCACCAGTGATGTCTGATCCTGACACAAGCACCAGTGATGTCTGACCCTGATACAAGCAGTAGTGATGTCTGATCCTGATACAAGCACTAGTGATGTCTGATCCTGATACAAGCACCAGTGACGTCTGATCCTGATACAAGCACCAGTGACGTCTGATTCTGATACAAGCACCAGTGATGTCTGATTCTGATACAAGCACCAGTGATGTCTGATCCTGATACAAGCACTAGTGATGTCTGATCCTGATACAAGCACCAGTGACGTCTGATTCTGATACAAGCACTAGTGACGTCTGACCCTGATACAAGCACCAGTGATGTCTGATCCTGATACAAGCACCAGTGATGTCTGATCCTGATACAAGCACCAGTGATGTCTGATCCTGATACAAGCCATAGGGATGTCTGACCCTGATACAAGCACTAGTGATGTCTGATCCTGATACAAGCACCAGTGATGTCTGATCCTGATACAAGCACCAGTGATGTCTGATCCTGATACAAGCACCAGTGATGTCTGATCCTGATACAAGCCATAGGGATGTCTGTCCCTGATACAAGCACTAGTGATGTCTGATCCTGATACAAGCACCAGTGATGTCTGATCCTGATACAAGCCATAGGGATGTCTGACCCTGATACAAGCACTAGTGATGTCTGACCCTGATACAAGCAGCAGTGATGTCTGATCCTGATACAAGCACTAGTGATGTCTGACCCTGATACAAGCAGCAGTGATGTCTGATCCTGATACAAGCCATAGTGATGTCTGACCCTGATACAAGCACCAGTGATGTCTGATCCTGATATAAGCACCAGTGATGTCTGATCCTGATACAAGCACCAGTGATGTCTGATCCTGATACAAGCACTAGTGCTGTCTGTCCCTGATACAAGCACTAGTGATGTCTGACACTGACACAAGTAGTAGTGATGTTTGACCCTGTTACAAGTGCTAGTGATGTCTGACCCTGGTACAAGCACTAGTGATGTCTGACTCTGAAACAAGTGCAGGTGCTGCTTCAATGCCCGTCAGCCATGGCGTCATAGCTACAACAGTTGGGTGGCACTGTCCACATGCGGCTTCCAGTTTCATGACAGCAGGATATGTTCTTGAAGCCAAGTACCGTCTGTCTTGGCCATAGCACGTACACACGCATACACATGCGCGCGCGCGAGATTGCGTTCAAGGTACAAGCAACAGCGCCGGGAGTAAATAGCTTCTCTTCAAAGGCCCTCAGATTCAAGCTGCGTCACACCAAGCTGCCTTGTCACAAGAAATGGCCATATTCGTGGGCAATCTATATAAACTACAGCTGTTGGATCTTATTACTGCCAACAACACATACTCAATGTTTACCTCCAAAATCAATTCGGTCGTTATGCCCCAATACTCTGCGAAGCATAGAGTAATGACTAATGACAGGTAGAGCAGGGAATGTTGGGGAAGTGGGGATGACTGAGGCAGAGGTGGATTTTATAATGCGGATGGTTGGTTTGAAGTAAAAGTGGGGGACAAGTATTTTGGGGAATAGGGTCAGGGTGTGTGAAAACTTTTATGCGATACCATAGGGTCGCCGAGCCTCTGAAAAAGATATGCTCATTATATTATTATTCTGACATCAACAATTTAATTGAATTTTAAATTCATACATCCTCTTTCACTATTTGCTTCAAACTAACAGCGTTATTCCTTCTTCCGATTTTTCATTTCAGTGGGGTGCATGAACATAGCACACAATGCATGCAACCGGCACATCATACACGAAACTGGTATACAATTCATTAAACTGGCACATGGTACATGAATCGGGCACATGATGCATAGACCTGGCACGACTGAAAGTATGCATTTCAATAAAACGACATCGAATTCTCATCAAGCTGTTTTCTACATGTAAAAACAGCCCCGTCAAATGTCATGCATGCTTTCGTTACTAGGATCCTTTGTACACAGAGATGGGCCAGCATTAACAAGTGCCTGAGTACAAAAAGGACTTCGGGAGGACTAGGGCTTGAAAAGCATGCACCCACCTGCAGAGGTGCTGGCCAAGGCGTCTCGAGGAACAGCGGCCAGCATAGCGACAAACTGTGCCTGGCGGCATCTCCAAGTCGTCTTGCTCAAGCAGAGGCTGTCTCCGTCTCCAGAACCGCCGTCTCCTCCAGCGCCCTGGCCTCATCGTCCAGAGGAAGGGTGGCAGCCAAATTTGGCCAGGCCTAGGTGTGGACAGCCACCAAGTCCCCGATCCCCTCGAGAACTGTGGCCTTGGCGGCCAGGGACGGGAGGAGGGAAGTCCAGTGGCCAGGGTGGTGGTCATACTCGAGGAGAGGGTCAGCAGTGAGGTCGAAACTTGGCTTCGGGGAGTCGTGGGTCTCCGACTTGGTCGTCTCCGCGGTGGTTTTCTGGTTAACCTTGTCCTTTTTGCGGTGGATACAGTTGTCGTCTTTGGACTGCTGCTTAGCCTCGTGACAGCAGTCGTCTTCCTTCGTCGTCTGGTTTGCTTTTTACTCGGAAAACTTGTGGGCCCTCGTGTAGACCTGGTGGTGGTACTTGTGCTTACTGGCATTGTTGTAGGCTTGGTGGTAGTAGTTGTGCTGATTGGCCTTCTTGTAGGCTTGGTGGTAGTAGTTGTGCTGATTGGGTTTCCTGTAGACCTGGTGGTGGTACTTGTGCTTACTGGTCTTGTTGTAGGCTTGGTGGTAGTAGTTGTGCTGATTGGGTTTCCTGTAGACCTGGTGGTAGTAGTTGTGCTTACTGGTCTTGTTGTAGGCTTGGTGGTAGTAGTTGTCCTTATTGGTCTCCTTGTAGGTCTGGTGGTAGTAGTTGTCCTTATTGGCCTCCTTGTAGGTCTGGTGGTAGTAGTTGTCCTTATTGGCCTCCTTGTAGGTCTGGTGGTAGTAGTTGTCCTTATTGGCCTCCTTGTAGGTCTGGTGGTAGTAGTTGTGCTTATTGGTCTCCTTGTAGGTCTGGTGGTAGTAGTTGTCCTTATTGGTCTCCTTGTAGGTCTGGTGGTAGTAGTTGTCCTTATTGGTCTCCTTGTAGGTCTGGTGGTAGTAGTTGTCCTTATTGGTCTCCTTGTAGGTCTGGTGGTAGTAGTTGTCCTTATTGGCCTCCTTGTAGGTCTGGTGGTAGTAGTTGTCCTTATTGGCCTCCTTGTAGGTCTGGTGGTAGTAGTTGTCCTTATTGGTCTCCTTGTAGGTCTGGTGGTAGTAGTTGTCCTTATTGGTCTCCTTGTAGGTCTGGTGGCAGTAGTTGTCCTTATTGGTCTCCTTGTAGGTCTGGTGGTAGTAGTTGTCCTTATTGGTCTCCTTGTAGGCTTGGTGGTAGTAGTTGTGCTTACTGGGCGTGCTGGGGACATAATGAGACGATTTGTTATCGGCTTTCGCGTAGGCGTGGTGTCATGTATAGTTGTTACTGGAGACTGTGTGGATACAGTGGCATTTGTTATTGATCGCTGCATGGGCGTGACGTCTGAGGATGTCACTGATTGTCGAGTGGAAACGGTAAGAGAAATTATCGGTATCGGTTTACGAGTGGGCCTAGTGGCACGAGTTGATGTTATTGATTGTTGCGTAATGGCAGTGGTATTTGTATTTGGGATGATAGAAAACATCCTGGTTTGCTTCGTCGTCGTCTTTGGCTTGTCATCCTTGGTTACCGCAGCTGTGGTTGACAGTGTTGACGTTGGTGTTGAAACTGGTTTCGTTCCCACTGATGATTTCTTGCTCGGCAAATCCGACCTGCTGGCGTTACGCGGCGTAGGGCGTGAGGTGGCGACAGTCACGTTTTTGGTGCACTGGCCTGGTGAGAAGGGAAAGAACGTGTCACGACCCCGGGGTGAAGTGGGCCCTGGCTGGGTTGGAGAGGGTCCTCTTGTCGGAGCGCTGCTTCCAGGCACGGTTTTATCGAGTGTACCAGGAGTCGAGCTCTGATGGCTGGTGGTGTTGCTGTCTGTGGCAGGGATTCGTGTAGTGTTGACAGGGGTGGTGATATTGTTGATAGGGGTGGAGATGTTGTTGACAGGGGTGGTGATATTATTGACAGCCGTGGTGATATTATTGACAGGAGTGGAAATATTGTTGACAGGGATGGAGATGTTGTTGACAGAGGTGGAGATGTTATCCGGGGTGGTGATATTGTTGGCATAGGTGGGGATATTGTTAACAGGGGTAGAGATGTTGATAAAAGGGGTGGAGATGTTTCTGACTCGGGTGAATATATTCTGTACAGGGGTGGTGATAATATTGACAAGGGTGGAGATATTGTTGACAGGGGTGGTGGTGTAGACAGGGGTGGAGATATTGTTGCCATGGGTGGTGATATTGCTGTCAGGGGTGGATATATTGTTGACAGGGGTGGAGATATCGTTGACAGGGCTGGAAATATTGTTGACAGGAGTGGAGATATTGTTGACAGCGGTGAAGATATTACTGACAGGTGTGGAAATATTGTTGACAGGGGTGGATATATTGTTGGCAGAGGTGGAGATGTTGTTGACAGGGGTGGAGGTATTGTTGACAGGGGTGGAGGTATTGTTGACAGGAGTGGAGATGTTGTTGGCATGGGTGGAGATGTTGTTGACAGGGGTGGTGATATTATTGACAGGGGTGGAGATATTGTTGACAGGGGTGGAAAGATTGTTGACAGGGGTGGGGATATTGTTGACAGGGGTGGAAAGATTGTTGACAGGGGTGGATATATTGTGTACAGGGGTGGTGATATTATTGACAGAGGTGGAGATATTGTTGACATGGGTGGAAAGATTGTTGACAGGGGTGGAGATATTGTTGGCAGAGGTGGATATGTTGTCTACAAGGGTGGAGATGTTGTTGACAGGGGTGGAGATATTGCTGACAGGGGTGGCTATGTTGTTGGCAGAGGTGGATATGTTGTCTACAAGGGTGGAGATGTTGTATACCGGGATGGTGATATTATTGACAGGGGTGGAGATATTGTTGACAGGGGTGGAAAGATTGTTGACAAGGGTGGATATATTGTTGGCAGAGGTGGATATGTTGTCTACAAGGGTGGAGATGTTGTTGACAGGGATGGAGATATTGCTGACAGGGGTGGATATATTGTTGGCAGAGGTGGAGATGCTGTTGGCACGGGTGGAGTTATTGTGTACAGGGGTGGTGATATTATTGACAGGGGTGGAGATATTGTTGACAGGGGTGGAAAGATTGTTGGCACGGGTGGAGTTATTGTGTACAGGGGTGGTGATATTATTGACAGGGGTGGAGATATTGTTGACAGGGGTGGAAAGATTGTTAACAGGGGTGGAGATGTTGTTGACAGGGGTGGCTATATTGTTGGCAGGGGTGGAGATGTTGTTGACAGTGGTGGATATATTGTTGACAGGGGTGGATATATTGTTGGCAGGAGTGGAAATATTGTTGACAGGGGTATAGATATTGTTGGCAGGGGTGGAGATATTGTTGACATGGGTGAAGATGTTTATAACAGGGGTCGAGATGTTTATGACAGGGGTGGAAATATTGCTGACATGGGTGGAGATATTGTTGACAGGGGTGGAGATATTGTTGACAGGGGTGGAGATATTGTTGACAGGGGTGGAGATATTGTTGACATGGGTGGATATATTGTTGACAGGGGTGGAGATATTGTTGACATGGGTGGAGATATTGTTGACATGGGTGGAGATATTGTTGACAGGGGTGGAGATATTGTTGACAGGGGTGGATATATTGTTGACAGGGGTGGAAATATTGTCGACAAAGGTGGTATTATTGTTGACAGGGGTGGTGATATTGTTGACAGGGGTGGAGATATTGCTGACAGGGGTGGAGATGATGTTGACAGATGTGGAGATGTTGTTTACCGGGATGGAGATATTATTGACCGGGGTGGAGATAGTGTTGACAGGGGTGGAGATATTGTTGGAGATATTGTTGACAGGGGTGGAGATGTTGTTGACAGGGGTGGAGATGTTGTTGACAGGGGTGGAGATATTGTTAACATGGGTGGCTATATTGTTGACAGGGGTGGAGATGTTGTTGACAGGGGTGGAGATGTTGTTGACAGGGGTGGAGATATTGTTGACAGGGGTGGCTATATTGTTGACAGGGGTGGACATATTGTTGACAGGGGTGGAAATATTGCTGACAGGGGTGGAAATATTGTTGACAAGGGTGAATATTGTGTTGACAAGGGTGGTAATATTGTTGAAAGGGGTCGATATATTGTTGATAGGGGTGGATGTATTATTGACAGGGATGGAAGTCGTGTAGAAAGGGGTTGGGGTATTGTAGAATGGACTTGATGTGCCATTGAAATGGATGGAGGTGTTGTTGAAAGATGCGGAGGTACTATTGAAAGGAGTTGTAGTGTTGTTAAAATGTATATAGGTGCTGTGGAACGGGGTGGAGATGTTGAAAGGGGTGGATGTTTTGTTGATAGAAATGGAGGTGCTGTTTAAAAGGGTGGAGGTCGTGTAGGAAAGGGTCGAAATGTTGTCGAAAGGGGTGGATGGGCTGTTGAAAGTGGTGAAGGTGTTGTTGATAGGAGTTGAGGTGTTGTTGGGTGTGGTGGAGGTGTTATTGGATGTGGTGGGGGTATTGTTAGATGGGGTAGAGAACGCGTAGGTTGGGGTTGAAATATTGTAGGATGGGGTGGAAGTGTTTTTGAAAGGGGTGAAGGTGGTGTAGGAAGGATCGGAGGCATTGGAGAGAGGGGTGGAGGCGTTGTAGAAAGGAGTATACGTTTGGTGAAAAGGAGTGGAGGTTGTGTTGAAAGGGGCGGAGGTGTTGTAAGAAGGGGGGGATTTGGGCTGGACGGGGGTGGGTGAAGGACTGCTACTAGCAGGCCTCAGAGTCACCGTGGGGACGCCGCCAGGGAGAGATGTGGTGTAGGCAGGTGTGCGTGAAAAGGAGTTGGGTATTGTTCTGGTGGATCCTGTGGTGGTGGTGCTGACAGGAGCAAGGCTGGTGTTTCCTCCAGACGTTGTCTTACCCGTGGGGCGAGAAACGCTGGATGGGGTCATCTTGCCCGTACTTGGGGAGGGCTCAGAGGTGGTGGTCTTGTTCTCTACAGAGCTCGAGGGACCAGAACTAGGGATGTCGGTTGCAGAGGACTCGGAGGTGTTGAAAGCAGTGGTAGGAATGGGGGAGGGGGAGGTGACGTTGTTGGAATTGGAGTTGGAAGACAGACTTTTGGTGAAGACGGGGGTGACGGACACGTTGGGAAAGACTGCACCTTGCGTGTCGGGCAGCGGCGTGCTTCCATTGCCCACAGGCTCATCTGTCGTGGGTACAAAAATGGCAATCGTGGTCAAAATGGCGAACACCGTCTCAAGACTACAAGACTAGTAAATAATGCAGCCCAAAGACGAGGAAAAATTGAACTGCAATGTTGTCTGTGATCGTGGCATGCGTCAACTCTACATCTGGAACCTGTGGCAGACAGGTATTCTTCACCCTCTTATGAATTTGCTAAGAACGTCGAAATGAGGCAACTTGCGGATTCCAACAAAACAGCTCTCCGGAACTATAGTCAGATTTCAGTCCAAAGTTACACAAAGTATTCACTACAGGCAAATATAAATATTTTACTAAGGATCACTTGTTCCTCAAAAAAACCTTTAAATATATTTCCTTAAATCTAATGTCGATATCCATACAGCAGAAGGCATGGAGGCATGCATGGACATTTTCACGCAAGCTCACGGATGTCTAGCCAGCTTGAAAACGCAGCAGCACTTTATATGGGTAGGAAGCACGCTTGCAGCAAAGGAATATAGGGAACCATGCGCACTATGTGACTACTCTCTCTCTCTCTCTCTCTCTCTCTCTCTTTCTCTCTCTGTCTCTCTCTCTCTTTTTCTCTCTCTTTCTCTTCCTCCCTCTTTCTCTCTCTCTTTCTCTCACTCCCTCTTTCACTCTCTCTTAATTCACGCACACGCGCGCGCGCGCGCGCGCACACACACACACACACACACACACACACACAAGCACATAAACATACTCATGCACAAACACACACACACACACATACATACACACACTCACACACATACACACACACACGCGCGCGCGAACACACACACACACACACACACACACACACACACAACCCCAACACACACACACAAATAGATGCACGCAAAACACACACACACACATACATACACACACTCACACACATACACACACGCGCGCGCGCGCGAACACACACACACACACACACACACACACACACAACCCCAACACACACACATATAGATGCACGCAAAACGCACAACACAACACAACACAACACACATACACACACACACACATAAACACAAACACACACGTACGGACATAAAACAGCCTCATGAGAACGAAGCGACGGTAACACAAAGGGACTGTCGCGTGATAGCGACGACAATAGGGTGATGTGGGCTAGTCACTCTTGCTTGTAAATAAATCGTGTAAAAATCGTCTCTATTATCCGCGGTCACACGCCAACCATTGTGGGCGTGGCTACCGCTTAATGGAATGTACTGTATCACTCCGGAGTGGACCCATCAGAAGGGGGGTCTTCAGAGGGGGGTGGTAGTGAGCGAGATCTACGGGGCCTGCCCGATCGTTGGCAGGGGGGTTCGCATCTCGCTATACCTTGGTGAGGGATGATTGGAGAAAGGCAGTGTTGGCGGGAAAACTCTCATTAGCGATTGGGCAGCAATCACGTGAGAGAGGGGACGCTGAGGTCTGATCGCGTCCAAGAGCTCAGTTCATTTTCCGTCGTTCTGGATGGAAGCAGCGTGTACGCATCTTCTGGTCGCTGATGCGGGGGCTGTGTAGGGCAGCTCGTGAGCGAAGTTGGTCGCTCTGGTGGAACTCTTCTCCGTAATCAACTCTGGCAGTAGTTGATTCGCACGAGAATGGAAGTGGAACTTTCCGCTGGCTGGAACGGAATTTCTGAGGATTTCACCACGGCCTGACGCTGAGACTCGTCCCCGTTGTCTTCTTGGTCTTCGGTCTTTATCGCCGTCGTCGTGCCATCGTCGTCTCATGGTATCTTCTACGGGCGTGTCGACTACCTGCGGGAGCGGTGGCTTCCCGCCTGATCCTCTACGTTTTCCACTGGTTCACCTTTCTGAGGGTATCGTCGTGTCTACGCGAACCTCAAGTGCTGCGTCCTCTGGTGGAGCCTTGCAGTACTGTCTTCTCGATCCACGCGGGTGGAATTCGAGGGGTTAGACGTCTCCGAGGGAATGCTGTGCGAGTCAGGAGCGACTCGTACGAAGCTGGGAGTCACGTCGGAAGCGCCGGGGCGTTTCATCGAGCCGTTCGGTCAGACGGCCGTGCAAGTATCGTTTTCTCGATTTGTAATCGGTTAACCGTAATTTCGTTAAGACAGGTCGGTCCCTGTAGTGGGAGTCTAACGAAATCCACTTAGGTAAAGTGGGGGAGAGAAAAGTCCGCGCGGGTGCGGCCTGGACAATTGGGAGGGAGGATTGTACCAGAGGCAGAAGGGGGAGGGAAGAACGCTAGCAAGTGCATTCGCGTGAGGCGATGTATTAAGCAGCCATATTGTCGCAGGTGAACTATGCGACGGGAGGAGAGTGACTTATCAAATGATCCTCTGTAGGGTGGTATCAGTCATTCTAACTCTAATTTTGGTTTTTCTGCCGTAGCTTAGGAATCTTCTCCTAAACTAAATTACTGACTCGGAGAATTGTGTGTGACATTCGTAAGTCAGGATAAATCTCTAGATGGACAAGAGGGGAAAAGACTTGTTCCATGGGAGGGGGTCAAATGTGTTTGGACACCGGTTTGACGCCGTGCGTGCGTCGGTTGACTGAAACTCTTCGGGATTTTCTGGGAACTGTGTTTGGGGACAGTGACTGGTTAGGGTGTGTTTGGGGATAACACCTTTCTTTTCAGGTGGACTGAGAAAGGGAGAAACGGGTTGGTTTGTCTTAGGAATTCTCTTAGTGAATTTGAGGCGTGTTCATCGCTGTGTTGATGCTAGCCACGTGCGCTGAGGAGGAAGCGCACTGTCAGCGATGTGGCGGTAAGCTGGGGTTTTTCCTTCACGTGTATTTTACCACATTGTTGCTATTGCTGGTGCGACATGTCTGTTCGTGTGCGTGCAAGTTGCCGTGCGAGGAGGGTGTTTGCACGGTAGCGTGTGAAGCGGAGTGGGGTCGCTTTGTTTATATTCGACTGAGTGGCGTGCGGCGGCCCGCCGCCATCTTAGGGGGTTTGGGGGTAGCCACGGTATGCGGCGGAGGGGTATTCGCTAGCGTGCACCTGATCTCTCTGCGTGGTGGTGAGTGCAAGGAGAGGGAGGCGCTTTGTTGACATTCTGCCTGTGCTGTGGTATTGTTGGTTTTTCCTGTTGAGGGGAAAGTTTTGGGACTTTGTTGTTGTCAATGCCTCTTTTGTGAACTTTGTGTATGGGACTGCGGCAGCAACGTGTAATTGAATTTATTTCAGTTTCTCGGGGAATGATGAAAGAAAGAGCAGAGCTGGGAGATTGACTTTTTTCTGTACCTTATTGTAACCCTAGTCACCGGTGACTTAGGCTTTCATTTAAGATACGGTTCTGGGATCATTGTTGTTTGTTCCCCTGTTCTTTGCTGCTACAGCTGTTGTTGTTTTCTTTTCTCAATTCTTTGCAGGAGTGGGGAGTTTCCTGTTTGACCTGCTCCCCTCTGCATTGCTTATCCTTTTATTTTTGTCTTATTTTATTCAACTTGCTTTTCCTCGGTGGTCCCATCCGCTGAGGGGGAGTTTGCTTAGTTTGAATAAATCTGCATTTGTTTTCCAAACTGATTCATTGGCCTGTGTTATTTGAGTCTGGGTTGTTTTCTTGTTGTTGTTGTGTCCCCCCAAGGAGTGGAGGTTGGGTTTAGTTTGTAAACCCTGTTTGCTTATCAGGGCCATCTTTCCTGGAGGCGATTATCTCGTCCTCTGGGGAGTGGTTCTTAACTTCTAAAGTTTTCAGATAAGTAGATAAATTCGCGACAGTGGCGAGCCAGCCTACCAGGATATTTGTCTAATTTTCTAGTTTTTGAGAAAAACTACTCCACTTTGTCGGACCGTCCACACCTTGGGGGAGCACCAGGCCATTGATGATAGTTTGCTCATGTTGTTTATATTTGCCTTTCCTTTACCCATTTGCTCTTTTGCTGTTTTGCCAGCTCGCGTCTCAATTGTGCATTGCTGACTGTTCTCTCGTTGACTATTTCACGCGGTTTGTGAAATCTTTGAGATGGAGCTTCGTTCAGGACGCGCTATGGGGGAAGGTGGTTCCGCCGAGCCAGCCTCTGAGTCCCAGAGGGACAGGATAGAGCGCTGGCGTAGTTTAGCCATAGAGCTCGATGTGGAGGAATCAGCTGTGCCCGATTTTGTGGCTTCACATCTGGCTAGAGAGGAGGCTGAATGCGCGCGTTTGGCACTTGAGAGAGCGAAGCTAGAGAGAGAGAATGAGGTGAGCGAGCAGAGGCAAAAGAGAGAGTTCGAGGAGAAGCAAAAGCGAGAGCAGTGGGAATGTGAGGAGAGGCAGAGGCGAGAAAGAGAGAGAGAGGAAGAGCGAGAGAGAAAGAAGCTCGAAAGGGAAGAGGAAGAACATAGCTTGCGGATACAAGCTTTGACTCAAGAAGTCAGGTTGAAAGCCAGAGTGGATGAAGAACATCTGAGTCTGAATGAGGAGTCGGAAGAAAGTCGAGGGAATCAGGGATTTAGAGCTTCTATCCCATTGTTCGACGAGACGAAGGAAGAGATTGCCACGTGGTTACGTAGGTTCGAACGCGTAGCTAACGTGTGCAAGTGGAGTGAGGATACTTGGGCTACGCGTATCTCGACTAAGCTTACAGGGAAAGCTGCAGAGCTATACAACTCCCTCGATGATGACACTGCAGAGAACTATGTGAGTTTGAAGGAAGCGCTGCTAACGCGCTATCAACTCACCGCCGAGACCTACCGGCAAAGGTTTCGGTCATGCAAGAGGAAGGATAGCGAGACTTTTACTCAGTATGGTGCTCGCTTGTCTGAAAATCTAACGAAATGGCAGGAGCTTTCAAAGATTTCCGAGTTAAGGCAACTCGTCCTCCTCGAGCAGTTCCTGCAATCTCTCTCCCCAGAGATGACCGCCTATATTAGGGAGAAAGAGCCCCAGACTCTGGCAGAGGCAGTAAGATCAGCAGAGATCTACTTCGAGGCGCACGGCCGTTGCGAGAGGAAGCCACCTCAGCAAGGCCGACCTCAGGGTGGGAGCCAGGGTGCAGAGGGGAAGGCCAACGGGGGGAGGGCTAAAGGGAAGGAAACAGGGGGACAGAACACTAGGCGGTGCTATATCTGTCAGTCACCCAAGCACCTCGCGAGGGATTGTTCCAAGAGGGTGAAGACTGCGGGGGCAGTAACAGGGGGGCCTGTGCGCTCTCAGGAGCCTGTCGCAGTTCCTACCCTATGCCTCCCGTGTAGCCAGCTGAGCTACGACCCGAGATGCACCGTAACCGTAGACGGAGTGAGAGTTCAGGGACTCCGCGACACTGGGTCGCAGGTGTGCGTTGTAAAACGTGCCCTTGTGGCACCTTCAAAGTTCAAGGGGCGGAAGTTGGAGGTTGCTATGGCCGAGGCCAGCGTGAAGAGGAAGTTCCCAGTGGTTCGCGTAAAAATAGATAGTCCTTTCTACTCCGGTGACGTCGAGGCGGTCGTGATGGAATCACCCGCCGTCGACTTTATTATTGGGAATCACGCTCTGCTGAGCGATTCCAGGGTCCTTCCCGTCTATGCCCAGCTAAAGACAGTGTCGGTGTTGACGTGTACTGGAGCGACTGCTAAAGGGAGGAAAGAGTCGGCTCCACCGCCTGTAGTCCCGCCAGGTTTGGGGGAGGTGACGCCTGGGCGACTGGGGGATTTACAGCGGTCCGACCCCTCCCTCCGTCACTGCCGTGAGGCAGCGGAGAGGAGACGGGCGAGTCTGGCTACCGAGCAGTCCAGGGTAGTCCGCTTCCTGTGGAGAAACGGACTGCTCTACCGGGAATTCCGTGGGGGAGGAGTGCTAGACACTCAGGTAGTGGTGCCGCGGCAGCTGAGACGGGAAGTCTTGAGGCTTGCCCACGAACCACCCACGGGAGGACACTTGGGAGCGCGGAGGACCAGTGAGGAAATCCGGAGGCACTACTACTGGCCGGGAATGTACCCGGAGGTACGGTGGTACGTGTCCTCGTGTGACGGGTGCCAGCGGGTTCACCCGGGACCGCCGAGGGTGCGGGGGGGACGCGTCAACGCGAGTGGGCGTGTGACGCAGGCACAGAGGTGCCACACTACGGAGTCACCTACGGAGGGTGAGGGGCGTGTCCACGCGAGTGGGCGTGTCAACGCGAGTGGGCGTGTGACACTGGCACGAGGGTGCCGACCTACTCGCTGGCCTACGAAGGGTGAGAGAGGGCGGGGTGGGGGTGCACGGGCGCCCAACCAGCCATCCACCTGCTGGAAGTGTGGAGCTGAGAGAGGGGCAGAGAGATCAGTGTTGTATCTCTGTCCCACGCTGTAATGTGTTTTGAGAGGGTTTGGGTGCCTTGTTGCTCCTCGGGAACCTGAGGGGGGCCCACCTCAGGTCTCCTTTTGGGGAGTGCAAGGTGTCCCAGCTTCCCTGCTCGGTGTAGGGCGTGTTTGACGCTAGCCCCTCGCGTGGCTGCCTGCCACGAAAGGGTGCCTAGCCATGACTGCAAGATATGCAGTGCGGACACCACGGGGAGTGAAATGGTTTGCTTGCCGAACGCTACACCCCGTGGTGGGCCGGGAGGTCGAGAGTTATGGGGGGATGATTGATTGGAGGGGTGTATTTCTGAGAAATGTCCAATCCTGTTACCCGGGGTATGGGAGTAGAGTTTGTTTGGTGTGCGTGGGTCATTCTCAAGCGAGAGATTGGCTGCGGTAAGGCGAGGCGCCCCTACCTGTTGAGGGCGGGTGTTGTCCGTCACCGCTACAATCTAAAACATCCTGCTCGAGTAATAAAATAGATTACGAACTTGGGAGAAACGTCGTTAGCTAGGGAGGGTACTTTCATGCTACGGGTGGACACGTATTGGTGAAGAAGTGCTAGGTGCGAACCGTGTGGTTCGTGCTTAAGTGGGAAGGCTTGTCGCGTGATAGCGACGACAATAGGGTGATGTGGGCTAGTCACTCTTGCTTGTAAATAAATCGTGTAAAAATCGTCTCCATTATCCGCGGTCACACGCCAACCATTGTGGGCGTGGCTACCGCTTAATGGAATGTACTGTATCACTCCGGAGTGGACCCATCAGAAGGGGGGTCTTCAGAGGGGGGTGGTAGTGAGCGAGATCTACGGGGCCTGCCCGATCGTTGGCAGGGGGGTTCGCATCTCGCTATACCTTGGTGAGGGATGATTGGAGAAAGGCAGTGTTGGCGGGAAAACTCTCATTAGCGATTGGGCAGCAATCACGTGAGAGAGGGGACGCTGAGGTCTGATCGCGTCCAAGAGCTCAGTTCATTTTCCGTCGTTCTGGATGGAAGCAGCGTGTACGCATCTTCTGGTCGCTGATGCGGGAGCTGTGTAGGGCAGCTCGTGAGCGAAGTTGGTCGCTCTGGTGGAACTCTTCTCCGTAATCAACTCTGGCAGTAGTTGATTCGCACGAGAATGGAAGTGGAACTTTCCGCTGGCTGGAACGGAATTTCTGAGGATTTCACCACGGCCTGACGCTGAGGCTCGTCCCCGTTGTCTTCTTGGTCTTCGGTCTTTATCGCCGTCGTCGTGCCATCGTCGTCTCATGGTATCTTCTACGGGCGTGTCGACTACCTGCGGGAGCGGTGGCTTCCCGCCTGATCCTCTACGTTTTCCACTGGTTCACCTTTCTGAGGGTATCGTCGTGTCTACGCGAACCTCAAGTGCTGCGTCCTCTGGTGGAGCCTTGCAGTACTGTCTTCTCGATCCACGCGGGTGGAATTCGAGGGGTTAGACGTCTCCGAGGGAATGCTGTGCGAGTCAGGAGCGACTCGTACGAAGCTGGGAGTCACGTCGGAAGCGCCGGGGCGTTTCATCGAGCCGTTCGGTCAGACGGCCGTGCAAGTATCGTTTTCTCGATTCGTAATCGGTTATCGTAATTTCGTTAAGACAGGTCGGTCCCTGTAACGGGAGTCTAACGAAATTCCACTTGGGTAAAAGTGGGGGGAGAGAAAAGTCCGCTCGAGTGCGGCCTGGACAATAGGAGGGAAGATTGTACCAGAGGCAGAAGGGGGAGGGAAGAACGCTAGCAAGTGCATTCGCGTGAGGCCATGTATTAAGCAGCCATATTGTCGCAGGTGAACTATGCGACGGGAGGAGAGTGACTTATCAAATGATCCTCTGTAGGGTGGTGTCAGTCATTCTAACTCTAATTTTGGTTTTTCTGCCGTAGCTTAGGAATCTTCTCCTAAACTAAATTACTGACTCGGAGAATTGTGTGTGACATTCGTAAGTCAGGATAAATCTCTAGATGGACAAGAGGGGAAAAGACTTGTTCCATGGGAGGGGGTCAAATGTGTTTGGACACCGGTTTGACGCCGTGCGTGCGTCGGTTGACTGAAACTCTTCGGGATTTTCTGGGAACTGTGTTTGGGGACAGTGACTGGTTAGGGTGTGTTTGGGGATAACACCTTTCTTTTCAGGTGGACTGAGAAGGGGAGAAACGGGTTGGTTTGTCTTAGGAATTCTCTTAGTGAATTTGAGGCGTGTTCATCGCTGTGTTGATGCTAGCCACGTGCGCTGGGGAGGAAGCGCACTGTCAGCGATGTGGCGGTAAGCTGGGGTTTTTCCTTCACGTGTATTTTACTACATTGTTGCTATTGCTGGTGCGACATGTCTGTTCGTGTGCGTGCAAGTTGCCGTGCGAGGAGGGTGTTTGCACGGTAGCGTGTGAAGCGGAGTGGGGTCGCTTTGTTTATATTTCAGCTGAGTGACGTGCGGCTGGGCGCCGCCATCTTTGGGGGTATTGGGGGTAGCCACGGTATGCGGCGGAGGGGTATTCGTTAGCGTGCACCTGATCTCTCTGCGTGGTGGTGAGTGCAAGGAGAGGGAGGCGCTTTGTTGACATTCTGCCTGTGCTGTGGTGTTGTTGGGTTTCTCCTGTTGAGGGGAAAGTTTTGGGACTTTGCTGTTGTCAATGCCTTTTTGTGAACTTTGTGTATGGGACTGCGGCAGCAACGTGTAATTGAATTTATTTCAGTTTCTCGGGGAATGATGAAAGAAAGAGCAGAGCTGGGAGATTGACTTTTTTTCTGTACCTTATTGTAAACCCTAGTCACCGGTGACTTAGGCGTTCATTTAAGATAAGGTTCTGGGATTATTGTTGTTTATTCCCCTGTTCTTTGCTGCTATAGCTGTTGTTGTTTTCGTTTCTCCAATTCTTTGCAGGAGTGGGGAGTGTTTCCTGTTTGACCTACTCCCCTCTGCATTGCTTATCCTTTTATTTTTGGTCTTATTTTATTCAACTTGCTTTTCTTCGGTGGTCCCATCCGCTGAGGGGGAGTTTGCTTAGTTTGAATAAATCTGCATTTGTTTTCCAAACTGATTCATTGGCCTGTGTTATTTTGTCTGGGTCGTTTTCTGGTTATTGTTGTGTCCCCCCAAGGAGTGGAGGTTGGGTTTAGTTTGTAAACCCTGTTTTCGCTTATCAGGGCCATCTTTCCTGGAGGCGATTATTTCGTCCTCTGGGGAGTGGTTCTTAACTTCTAAAGTTTTCAGATAAGTAGATAAATTCGCGACAGGGACGAAGCAACTCTGGTATGAACACACGCGTGCACCAGTCAAAACTTCTCTACTAAGCTTGTCTTTCTCGACCCAAACCCATGCACTCCCGTTCACAAACGCACAAGAGCGCGACGCAGGAAGAACGGTGCGCTGTGCGCATGCAAAGGCTCACTGGCCATAAGCAGGAGCAGCACAGCGCCAAAGAGCTGAATTTTAGGGTTTTGAAAGTGCAAGACACACGTATATGCCTTCACAGCAGCAACAAAAAGTAAGGGCCAAGCGCGTGAAGGATTGTAGATAAACAATGCACCATATTCTCTTAACTCCATAAATTAATATTCAAACGTCACACGCATACTTGTATAGCCGCACACATACTTGTATACACGCACACATACACATACACCAACGGCACCGGAGCATACGCTTGGTAAAAGAAAGATCATGGGCGTGATGGTGCGGAGAAGCGGGAAATGCAGCACAGAGCAACAAAACACACACGCATGCCTTCATGCTACATCGGGTCAAGCAAATTGATATTTCCACTGTGGAGGGCAAATCTATGACTATCTGGCCGCGTGTTTTATAAGATGTTCTTTTTAAAACAAAGCGGACAACGCCGTTCTCCGTGCTGCCTGCTTGGCTGCATAAATGGCCGTGCTGCCCGCCTGGCAAGTCGACTGCTGCCAGCGTGCCCTTACCTGCCTGCAGTTGTGCCGCCCTCTCATCTGTGGGGGAAAAAAAGGTGGGATTCAGATTTCTTTCGCATGGAAACAATGCTCTGGTGATCGTCTCCGGCAGCTTTTGCTCCTGCTTTTCCTCCCTTTTCTCTGTATCTGCACCAGCTCCTTCCTTTTGGTGCAGCGCTTCCCCTGACCCTCCTGCTCCTCCTGCTCCTCCTCCTCCTCCTCCTCCTCCTCCTCCTCCTCCTCCTCCTCCTCCTCCTCCTCCTCCTCCTCCTCCTCCTCCTCCTCCTCCTCCTCCTCCTCCTCCTCCTCCTCCACTCCCTCCTCCTCCTCCTCCTTCACCTTCTCCTCCTCCTCTTCCGCCAGTTGTTTCTCATTTGTCAACACCTCCGCCTCCTCTTTTTGTATTCCCTGCTTCTCTTTCTGCCGCTACAGCTTTAGGCAGCTCTTCCTAGCGCCTGTGTTGCACGCCAGGAAATTCAGCTCGAAACGAACAATGACAGCGTTGATGAAAACCGAGAAAAGTGCTGTACAGGGGGACTGAGGGGGTGGGGACAGAGGCGGGTGTGTACTTTCCTGAAGGTCGCTGCAGACTGGGACGGGCAGTCTTCGTGTCAGAAGCCACGTCTCCGCCAAGTGGCGTCCATCCCGGGTAAAAGGCGGGCATATGTCAATGGTGATGAGGGGCAGAGGTCATGAGAAAATAAGCAGATATCATGATAAATTGAGCAGAGGTCATGAGTAATTAGGTACGAGGGTGGGTCAAATGAAAACCTTAAATATTTTCAGTCTCGTAAATTACTGAACAAACAAGGTGCA
>JAWQFJ010016983.1:47500-60000 GCA_034096865.1 Theodoxus fluviatilis | reverse complement strand
TGGGTGGGTCATTCACGTGGCTTCTTAGAGCGAAGATCGGTAAACACACGTGCTTTGTGGAATGAAGAATACAGATCACAAGAACTGGACTTTTATGACATCTAGAATATCGCAATCTCTCATTTCGTTCCCATCGATCACTGTGTCTGCACAGCGAATGGGCGCCGTGACACTTTCATTTGTGATCTAAACAGAGATATTTTTAAAGCGTGTTCAACTTACTGTTCTGCGTCTTTGGGGAAGCAAAAAACTACATTCCGGCACAAGAGTGCTTGTAGCGAGCAATGGAGCAAGAAACCGCGCTGCAAAAGCCGCCGCGCCCTTTCGATTGGTCATAATTTCCGCGCCACCACGCCTCTATGAAAAGGTAACTCTAAACACCCATCCTCGCAGATTCAAGCGAAGATCCACGTCTTTCTATGTAACCTCTTTGGTTAACGTCTCCTATTTTCTATGTCCGTAATGATCTAAGAAAACAGCAGAGGTGCTTATTCAAATGGACACTGTGCATATTTACAGTCACGTGATTATTGCCAAGAAGACGCGGGTTGAAAAGATGGTATTCCAGGGAGGATAACTCTAATTGTTCTTTCTAGCTACATTCCTTTTTCAGTCAACGTCATGGAAAGTGCGGTCTATTCAAATTAAGTGTTGCTCTTTTTCCTTTGTATGGAAAACCAAGTACGAAGAGGCTTTGCTTAATCGCTCTCTGGAACGCAGGCAAAGATGGCACCCTGGGAGCAACCCTCTTCTGGAACTGCCGCCGAGTGGCTTGCATCGCGCGCAGTTCCATCAAATACGGCAACTTGGGTGAAAAATCCTTAATTAAGCAATATCGGATCGCATTCGATGGTGGTGGTGGTGGTTGCTATTGCGCAGGGGCGGATCAGTTCATTTTGAGGGGGGTGGGGGTGGTTCCAAACTTTTTTTTTGGAGGGGGGGGGGGGAGGGGGGGGAAGGCTGTGAAGGTGCGAAGCGCTGAACCGACGGCGCGAAGCTCCTAGTTTGCTAGGGGGGGTCCGGGGGCATGCTCCCCCGGACAATTTTGAAAACCAGGATGCAAAATGGTGCAATCTGGTGCATTCTGATGATGATCATTGCCAGTTTGGGATCAGAAACCCACCCACCACCACCCTACCCCCGAAAAACCCCCCAACAAACAACAACCCAGAACCCCCCCCCCCTCCCCCTCGTCCGCCCCTGCTATTGCGTATTGTGGTTGCTGTTGTTGTTGTAGCGGTAGTAGAAGTAGTAGTAGTAGTAGTAGTAGTAGTAGTAGTAGTAGTAGTAGTAGTGGTAGTAGTATTTGTTGTTGTTGTTGCAAAGTACATGTATATATGAAAGTGCAGAATGTAAAGACTGTGTGATTTATAGAAAGGAAAAGTTGAGGCACCGGAGGCTATGACTTCTGTTCTGAGAGTGCTGGAATGTACTAGAGCATCATGGTATCTTCCAGATTATATGCCAGTACTCTCTACAAGCCTGTTGCTCATATATGTAGCCAGGAGGCGGTCGCCCTTAGAAGTTTCGCATGACGCCATTTTCGCACAGCTTCGAGACAGTCCAATCTATTCTCGTTGTTCGTGAAAGTTCTAGATAATCTGCACGAAGTATACAAGCAGAGCGACGTGAGAGCGTGAGAGAAATGTACAAGCGTGATAGAAGCAAAATGTAAGAGGCAGATAAGCGATTGTTTCCTCACGGGGTCGAGACCGAAAGTGGAGTGCATTTATGGTAAGGCTGATGTGATGGTTGCCCATCAGTGGCTTTTCTTATGTCTTAATTAGAGAGGTGCTTGAAATGAAGACCGAGGGTGTGGGCGGCATTGTGTGTGGGCGGACCAATTAGCTCCCCCAGAGGACATCCGCTCTCAGAGGGAGGTCTCCGTCGTCACATAGGTTTGGTGATAAGATAACGCCCCTGATGCTCCCACTTGCCGGTGCGGGACCCGGGGGTCCTCTTTTCCCAGTCAACGTTCCAAGCTAGGGGGTCACCAGAAGGGGGATGGGGGGCAGCGGCCACAGGGAAGCGTGCTCAGAGAGTGAAGCATTAGAAATTATCACTTCGGCGTTAACATCCAAGCTACACGCAGGTTCCGAAGTCCCTCCTGAGACGAGAGTGCTGCCGACCCGTCTCAGAGGTGCCTGCCTGAAGATGCTGAACTCCTCCAAAGAAGACCAACTCCCTCCACCTCTACGTGTTTAGAGAAAACAGACTGGTTAGGAAAAGAACTGACTCTTGTTTCATCGTTGGATCTCGGTGAGCATTGACCTTTCTTCACATTGAACAATTGACTGAGAACTAAGAACAAATCATTTCAATTTTCCTTTTTATACGGCTGGCCTAGAAATTCTAAGTATCCACAATTGAAATCCAAAAATAACCTTCTTCTTATGCACGCCTTGCATGATTGAGATACTTTATTCATTAAATTTATTATTATCTAAATCTCGCTTGTTTTCTCCTTGGTTGTGAGAGAAGAGTGAATGAAGCATATCAGATATTTTGTGTCTACAAGTCAAGCCTCAAGTGTAAAGTAATTACACCAACTCATCATCATCATACCCCTAGACTATGCGAGGTTGGGCTTGTAACACTGATTACTGATTCTGTTGCTGTGAATCGACCAGTGCATGAATAATTTTCCGAAAACGACCACCGAATTTTGAGAACCTCGACTCCCCAACGCAAGCCGGGAGAATCCCGTATGGACAGGACTTCACAAAGAAGATGCGTCGCAAAACTTTATTCACAAGGGATGATTTCTTGTTATCATTTTATCTAATTTCTTTTCTTTGAAAAGACAGCTTCGAACAAAGGGTTTTCTTTGAAGTGATCTTGGAGAGCTTTAACACACTGTCCAGACTTTTGTTACAAGTCAATATCTCCGTCTCATATCCCCACGCAGTGTACACATTATATGCAAAAAAGAGAGAAGTGTCGTCAGTAGCCAAGCATGTATGAATACTTAGCTACCTTAAATGCAAGAAATTAATTTGTTTTGGGAGAGGGGTAAGAGCTAAATTCAAAGGCGATGTCAGAAGCTCAACCATATGAGATTTAGATAAAGACACAATGGCATCTCTGCTGACGGATTTTGTGCAACAAATCGATGCATAAGATATTTGGAGTTAAAATCCTCGAAGTCGAAGACGATATACGATCGACAAGGTATAAAATCTCATCGCTGGCTAGACATGGCACATGTTGTCGTAAACACAAACGCTGCAGACAATCAATGAGACTCATTTCTGTTTGACACTGTGCAAAGGTGGTCACACGCGTCTAAATGCAGGACGCCATCATGTCATCCGTCATCCTTCCTCCGGAAGTGAATCCAAGATAACGTAACTCTGCGAGTAATCACTACGGAAAAAATTACGCAGCCAGGCGCTAAGTAATAACGTAAATATGGAACGGATGAATTACACTTTTATAATATAATTCGGGCAAAGTGTGCAGATGTCAGAAACGTCGTTTTCTATTTTAAACATCCCTATCATAAGCGTAACTCCATTGCTGGGTTCAAGTTGCGGAAATAGGACAACGTCGTACGGACACACGGTGTGCGCTTTTTAGATGTGTAACTTACACAGAAATAACGAACTTTCTTTCTTCTTTCAATTGAATGCACGTTTATTATTAATTAAAACATTAGCATTTTTTAAGCGCCACATCAAAATATAGTGATACACATGAAGCCGCGCGAAAATCAACGAGAGCGATTTAACTCCGATCTCAGAGCGCCTAACTTCCGGAGGAAGGATGACGGATGACGGATGACATGATGAAGCCCTGCAATTAGTCGCTTCCAAGGTGGTCTGTCGCTCTCGTGTCATGATGTGTGACTGTGAGTAGCGCAATTTCATCCATCGCAGAGTTTTCTTTTCCGAAGAAAAGGTAATATATAGTCTGGTTTTGATGTGCCTATGCACCAACTATTTGAAGTTTATTATTTATTCCAAAAAATCGCCATATTACTTCGTTTGCAACACCATCCGTGGTGCTTCGAGCTCGAGTTCTCCGCGTCCTTTTTCTTTGAGTGCGACTTGTCTGCTTGTCGTCTGCCTACAGACGTAACTGCGCATGCGTAATGCGTAAACAGCCGCCGCGCATTACGCAATTCCCGCACAACATATCTAGTAGTTTTGAATTTTTAAAATGACTTTAAAAGCATACTCTCATAAAAAATATTGGTTTTTGGAGGCCTTTTTGGATACACGAATCCTCAAAATTATTTCACATTCAATTGTATCCCTCTTGATCGAAGAGATGACAATAAAGGCATTCGGGTCGATTATCCCTGAATCCGTACAATGACCTGTCACTCTGTAGCAGAGGTCACCTTCCTGTGAAGGTCGCGCAGCAGCTGGAGCATCTCAAAAGGCACTCTAAGTCTAACCGCTTAACATCTTTGAGCCTAGCAACGATGAAAATACAGTGCCCACTGTAGAATTTGATAAGCTCATATTAAACATTGAGTTAAAGGAAAGTCAGTGTACGGACTTGCAAGGTAAACATGCTGCGAACCATGGAGATTACAGCCATGGGAGTGTCAGACGTGCCGATTGCTTTCAAATTTCGAAGAAATGTATGTGTTAGTGCTTTCATCACCATGGCAGATTGGATTGAATGTCATGGTTTCATTAAGTAGCAAACGTCGGCATTGATAACGTGTCTATAACGACATCGTAGGTAGCAGAGTTCAACACCAACTCGGGATTTCCCTTGACCTACTTCTATGACGGGGTGGTTATCTCCATCCTATTATGAATGAAAATTGACCCTAATGCTTTTCTTAATTCGCCTCTTTAATCAAGAGGGATACATTTGAATCTGAAATCATGTTGAGGATTAATGCATCCCTAAAGGGCCTCGAAAAACCTATAATTTCAACGAAAATGTACATTTAGAGTTACTTTAAAAAATCAAAACTACTCGACCTGCTCTGGGGGAATGCGCGATGAGTCTGCTCCATTAGCTCAACAATGGAACGCGGGTATAGCCTAGTCGTCGTTGAACGACGAAGACGAACTGGCTCCGATAACTCCAATGGCAAACCGGAACAACTACATAATTATTTTCTCTGAATGAAGTTCGTTCCGACCCGAGAGGCAAATGGGAGTGATCGGTCGGGGGATTCAAGAGAAGAATTAAGGGGCTGGACGAATGGGGAGGCAGGAAGAGCAATCACGAATCAGACAGGGAAAACAAATTAGAGAAGAAAAATCGAAATCAAAGTATTTGCTCGAGCGCCGCGCAAGATTTCCCCAGTTCCGAACTAGCCACCTTTTTTCGCTTAAAACTGTTTCCAGCATTTTAAAAGGTGTGTGTGTGTGTGTGTGTGTGCGCGCACGCACGTGTGTGTAAGTGTGTTTGTGTGTGTAAGTGTGTTTATGTGTGTAAGTGTGTGTGTGTGAGTGCGTGTGTGTGTGTGTGTGTGTGTGTGTGTGTGTGTGTGTGTGCACGCGCGAGCGAGAGAAAAAAGAATAATGACGATGAAGCCACTTACGTAGCGTCACCATCGAATGCTGCAGTTTCTCCTTAAGTCTAGAAACAAGGGATTGCCTTGGACTTCATCTGTAGTGCCGAAAAGCACGAGGAAGGAAGGTGGGGGTGGGAGGACGGGGGTGGAGGAGGAGCAGGAAGAGGACGGGGAGCAGGAGGAGAAGCAGTGTGGTACCCTCAAGAAAAACACGCTGCATACGATGATTCCTACCTTCGACCTCCGTGTTAGTCATCGTCCGATGAACTGCAAAATGTACAAAAAGAAACATTAGAATAGAACCGTTGCTATATCTAAACAGAATCCATGGTTTTATTCACAGTAATTCCAGTCTTCTGTTGTTGAGTGTAAACTTTCTCCATTTCAGTCAGGCTCCAAAGGATTGTTTAGTTTGTTTTTTGAAAGGCAGATTTGCTGCCTGCTAGAAAAATGCTGCAGTCGACTCACATCGTCAGTCTTACCCTGTGTTCCTTTGCACTCTGCTTCCTCTCTGCTACGACGTAGCAGCCTCAGGAGTTTTGATTGGTTGGTTTTATTTATTAACTTTAAAAGCACATTATCATTAAAAAAAATATAGGGTTTTGGAGTCCCACTTTGAATACACGAATCCTCAAAATTATTTCAGACTCAAATGTAACCCTCTTCATCGAAGAAACGACTTAATAAAAGCATTAGGGTCGATTATCAGTAATACACAATCTTTGGTGACGTTTCACCCAGTGTCAGAGGTCAACTTCCTGTCAAGGTCGCGCAGCAGCTAGAGCATCTCAGAAGGCGCTCTAACTGCTTCACACTAGAGTGCGCCACTTGCTGTGCCTAGCAACGATGAAACTACAGAACACGTAGCCGCATTTGATTGGCTCACACTAAACAGAACTAATTGGAAGTCACTCCACGGAATTGCACGGTGAACATGCTTAGAACCATGGAGTTTGCTTACCATGGAAGTGGCAAACGTGCCGATTGCTATCAAATTTCGAAGAAATGAATGTTTTCGTGCTCTCATCACCGTGGCAGAGTGGATTGTATGTCTTGGTTTGATATATGTAGTAAACTTCGGCATTTATACCCATGCGTATGTAACGAAATAGCAAACGATACATTTTGTGATTCCACTGACCTTCCTTTATGACTGGTGATGGTTATGTTCCTTTTGTTATTAATGGATTTCGACCCTAAAGCTTTTATGAAGTTGTCTATTCGATCAAGAGGGATATAATTGAATGTGAAATCATTTAGGGGATTCATGTACCCAAAGAGGGCCTTCAAAGCCATCTACTTTTAATGGTAATGTGCTTTTTAAGCAATTAAATAAACCGACCAATAAAAACTCCTGAGCCTACTGCATCGTAGCAAAGATGAAGCAGAAATCAACAGAACGCAGGGTTAGTGGCACCTGGCAGCTCTGAGCGGCAGTCGTCTGCAGAGTGCACTCCCCTTAATTAAAGCTCTTCACCGTAATGTAACTTTCTCCCTATCTCTAAGTACCTCATTTGACGAGTTAGAGACACCCAGAAAAAAACACAAGCATACCACACACGCGCGCACGCACGCACGGACGCACGCACGCACGCACGCACGCACACACACACACACACACACACACACACACACACGAACACGAGTGAGTGAGAGAGAGAGAGAGAGAGAGAGAGAGAGAGAGAGAGAGAGAGAGAGAGAGAGAGAGAGAGAGAGAGAGAGAGAGAGAGAGAGAGAGAGAGAGAGAGAGAGAGAGAGAGAGAGAGAGAGAGAGAGAGAGAGAGAGAGAACGAACTTATTTATTTGAGAGGTCACCGGCCTGTCACAAAGGAAACAGGGTGAACGCATCGGCAATGAAAATTTCCACTGCGTCACGTCTTCTTTTCAATCCGTGATTTGAGAACATCGCTGATGATTTTATGACGCTAGGGTCACTGCCTAAAAATCGTTGTTCCACCCTTCCAAATCATTAATGTGGGATAGATATTTTTCTCTAAGGTCTTCATAAACTAGGTAAGCATTAAGCATATGGAATTCATTTTCAATTTCTTCCATACAAGTTGGACATATGTACCAATTGTCTGGATTGTTACCGAAAGTAACGAAATGTGTGATAGCATAATTCACTATTTTATCAATCGCATATAAATAATTTTCTCTACCCCAATGCGTCTTTATTTGACGATAAAAAGACTATCTCCCACTCCTTAACAATGTTCGTTCCCAGTTACTACGCTACACCAAGATAATGCAGTTCTTCAGTGATACTCAGAGAGAGAGAGAGAGAGAGAGGGAGAGAGAGGGAGAGAGAGAGAGAGAGAGAGAGAGAGAGAGAGAGAGAGACAGAGAGAGAGAGAACGAACTTATTTATTTGAGAGGTCACCGGCCTGTCACAAAGGAAACAGGGTGAACGCATCGGCAATGAAAATTTTCACTGCGTCACGTCTTCTTTTCAATCCGTGATTTGAGAACATCGCTGATGATTTTATGACGCTAGGGTCACTGCCTAAAAATCGTTGTTCCACCCTTCCAAATCATTAATGTGGGATAGATATTTTTCTCTAAGGTCTTCATAAACTAGGTAAGCATTAAGCATATGGAATTCATTTTCAATTTCTTCCATACAAGTTGGACATATGTACCAATTGTTTGGATTGTTACCGAAAGTAACGAAATGTGTGATAGCATAATTCACTATTTTATCAATCGCATATAAATAATTTTCTCTACCCCAATGCGTCTTTATTTGACGATAAAAAGACTATCTCCCACTCCTTAACAATGTTCGTTCCCAGTTACTACGCTACACCAAGATAATGCAGTTCTTCAGTGATACTCAGAGAGAGAGAGAGAGAGAGAGAGAGGGAGAGAGAGGGAGAGAGAGAGAGAGAGAGAGAGAAGATTGCTCACAGCAAAGACGGAAGGCGCCAGCACAGCGCGTGTCAATGTGGAGGAGCGCGTTGGACCCCGTGGCCTTGAGCAGGAAGGAGCTGCCCATACTCAAGCAGGATCTGCTGCCCCGAGTCAAGGTCACGTTGGGGTACCATTTGACGTCATGGGCCAGGCTGTTCCAGAGGACCAGGGCCCTTCCGGTCAGCAGACAGGAAGTGGGGCCGTTGTTGCTCCCGCAGTATCCAATGTCCGCACACACGGGACCATCAGGGTTCTCTGCGTGGAAAGCGTTGGCGGTGCAGTGGCAAACTAACATGCAGTAGGGACGGTGCTTAAGCGCACGACTGGCATCTTTGGACAGCCCACGTCACCAGGTGGCGGTCATGACAGCCATCACTGTCACTTGCACGGTACTTGACGTACTCAGGACAGTTACAGTGCAGTGATTGCGAGACTTTGTAGAATGTAAATAAGAAAAAAATCGCCTCCCGTCCCATCCCATCCCAACCTACAATATCTTATCCACACCAATCTACCTCACCTCACCTACTCATTCCACCTCACCCCACCCAACTCTACCTCGCTCCATCTATTTATTACACCCCATTCCACTAACCGATGCTACACCATTCAACCAACTCCTTTCACTGAAACTCTAGGATGTCCATGACTTCGTGGACGTCATTCCTGGAGAGGGGAAGCCCTGGACAGAGGCAAATATGGAACCTGCACGTCAATCCCTGTCCTCCATATCCACCCCTGTCCTCCATGTCCACCCCTGTCCTCCATGTCCATCCCTGTCCTCCATGTCCACCCCTGTCCTCCATGTCCACCCCTGTCCTCCATGTCCACCCCTGTCCTCCATGTCCACCCCTGTCCTCCATGTCGCCCTGGACAGAGGCAAATATAGAACCTGCACGTCAATCCCTGTCCTCCATGTCCACCCCTGTCCTCCATGTCCACCTCTGTCCTCCATGTCCACCCCTGTCCTCCATGTCCATCCCTGTCCTCCATGTCCACCCCTGTCCTCCATGTCCATCCCTGTCCTCCATGTCCATCCCTGTCCTCCATGTCCATCCCTGTCCTCCATGTCCATCCCTGTCCTCCATGTCCATCCCTGTCCTCCATGTCCATCCCTGTCCTCCATGTCCATCCCTGTCCTCCATGTCCATCCCTGTCCTCCATGTCCATCCCTGTCCTCCATGTCCATCCCTGTCCTCCATGTCCATCCCTGTCCTCCATGTCCATCCCTGTCCTCCATGTCCATCCCTGTCCTCCATGTCCATCCCTGTCCTCCATGTCCATCCCCGTCCTCCATGTCCATCCCTGTCCTCCATGTCCATCCCTGTCCTCCATGTCCATCCCTGTCCTCCATGTCCATCCCTGTCCTCCATGTCCGTCCCTATTCTCCATGTCCACCCCTGTCCCTCGTGTCCATCCCTGTCCTCCATGTCCATCCCATATCCCTCGTGTCCATCCCTGTCCCTCGTGTCCATCCCTGTCCTCCATGTCCATCCCTATCCCTCGTGTCCATCCCTGTCCTCCATGTCCATCCCTATCCTCCGTGTCCACCCCTGACCTCCATGTCCATCCCTGTCCTCCGTGTCCACCCCTGTCCTCCATGTCCACCCCTGTCCTCCATGTCCATCCCTGTCCTCCATGTCCATCCCTGTCCACCATGTCCATCCCTGTCCTCCATGTCCATCCCTGTCCTCCATGTCCATCTCTGTCCTCCATGTCCGTCCCTGTCCTCCATGTCCATCCCTGACCTCCGTGTCCATCCCTATCCTCCATGTCCATCCCTGACCTCCATGTCTGAAGAAACTGTGAAAAAGGTGATTCTTAATGCCACCCCCACCTCATGTGTACTTGACCCCATCCCCACTCCCCTCCTCGTAGAGTGTTTAGACGCCCTTCTCCCCACCATCACGTCCGTCATCAACGACTCACTAGTGTCAGGCTCTTTTCCAGATATTTTCAAGTCAGCATTAGTCAAGCCCCTCCTCAAGAAACCTAGTCTAGACCCCAACGATCTCAAGAATTTTAGACCAGTGTCAAACCTGTCATTTCTGTCGAAGGTCGTGGAGAGAATCGTCCTCAATCAACTTCTTGAACACCTGTCCTCTCACAACTTGCTACACCCACTTCAATCTGCGTACCGATCAAACCATTCCACTGAAACCGCCCTACTGAAGATAGCTAATGATCTCCTTACCTCCCTTGACAATAGCAAAGTATGTTTTCTCACCCTACTCGACCTCTCCGCAGCATTTGACACGATAGACCACTCCATTCTCCTCACTCGCCTGCAGAACACCTACGGAATCACTAACACGGCCCTTTCCTGGTTTCACTCCTACATCTCAAATAGACAGCAAACAGTATCTGTAAATAACTTGACATCAGCCACCTCTTCAGTCAGTTTTGGTGTCCCCCAAGGCTCCGTCCTCGGACCAGTCTTGTTTGTCATGTACATGCAACCCCTGTTCGACATTGTAGGTTCACATTCCATAAACCAACATGCATTTGCCGACGACAACCAGCTTTACAAAGAAGCTACCCTCGATCAAATCCAACCCACCGTTGAATCCATGCAAAACTGTGTTCTAGATGTTAAGAACTGGATGACCTTTAATAAGCTTCAACTGAATGACAGTAAAACAGAATGCATGCTAGTAAGATCAAGCAGGACAGCCACTGATGCCCTCCCTTCTTCTCTTAAGATTGGCGACTGTGATGTGGAGTTCATTCCATCAGTTAGGAACCTTGGTGTTACCTTAGATTGTCATCTCAATATGTCAGAACACGTCAGGAACACATGCAAGATCGCCTACATGCACATCAGACAGATCAGTGCAATTCGTCATCTTCTCACACAAGAAGCTACTCAAACTCTCGTCTGTGCTTTCATTCTTTCACGCCTCGACTACTGCAATAGCCTTCTTTCCGGTTGCCCTAAGCATCTCGTGGATCGGCTCCAAAGAGTCCAGAACTCTGCTGCTCGCCTCATCTGTAAAGTTAGAAAGTCTCATCACATTACTCCTATCCTCCACTCTCTTCATTGGCTACCAGTTTCTGCTAGGATCCAATACAAAACCTCCTGCCTCTGCTTCAACTCTGTCTCTGCTGTCGCTCCTCTATATCTGTCTCAACTCCTTCACATCTACACACCATCTAGACAACTTCGCTCTTCTTGCGACACTCGCATCTTCAAAATTCCATCCGTTAGGTCAAAAACATTTGGTCAGCGTACTTTTTCATACCAGGGTCCTACCACCTGGAACGCACTCCCCTTCTCAGTGCGTCATGCAAACACTGCAGCTTGCTTTCGGTCAAATCTGAAAACCCACTTGTTCTCTAAGTCG
Source organism: Theodoxus fluviatilis (assembly GCA_034096865.1). NCBI lineage: Eukaryota > Metazoa > Mollusca > Gastropoda > Cycloneritida > Neritidae > Theodoxus > Theodoxus fluviatilis. The sequence continues at coordinate 48,258 of JAWQFJ010016983.1, read as the reverse complement.
TATTGAAACTATTTCGTACTTGCTGAATGTTTCAGGCTCATGTTTGTATATAATGCATGTGTGTGTGTCTTTACGTGTAGGATGCATGTTGTATTATAGCGTGCGTGTATGCGTTTCATGTTCAGGCTCAGACTGTGTGATGATAATGTGTGTGTGTTTTTGTGTGCGTGTGCGCCTAGAGCTCCACTATGTACTTTTTTGACTGTGTGGAGGAAGTGCGCCTTATAAATAAACAAATTATTATTATTATTATTATCCCTGACCTCCATGTCCACCCCTGACCTCCATGTCCACCCCTGACCTCCATGTCCATCCCTATCCTCCATGTCCATCCCTGACCTCCATGTCCACCCCTGACCTCCATGTCCATCCCTATCCTCCATGTCCATCCCTGTCCTCCATGTCCATCCCTGTACCCCATATCCATCCCTGTCCTCCATGTCCATCCCATGTCCTCCATGTCCATCCCTGTACCCCATATCCATCCCTGTCCTCCATGTCCATCCCTGACCTCCATGTCCATCCCTGACCTCCATGTCCATCCCTGACCTCCATGTCCATCCCTGACCTCCATGTCCACCCCTGTCCTCCATGTCCACCCCTGTCCTCCATGTCCACCCCTGTCCTCCATGTCCATCCCTGTCCTCCATGTCCATCCCTGTCCTCCATGTCCATCCCTGTCCTCCATGTCCATCCCTGTCCTCCATGTCCATCCCTGTCCTCCATGTCCATCCCTGTCCTCCATGTCCATCCCTGAC
>JAWQFJ010016983.1:35000-42500 GCA_034096865.1 Theodoxus fluviatilis | reverse complement strand
GTGTGTGTGTGTGTGTGTGTGTGTGTGTGTGTGTGTGCGGTTGCGTGTGTGTGTGTGTATGTGTGTGTGTATGTGTGTGTGTGTGCGTGTATGTGTGTGTGTGTATGTGTATGTGTGTGCGTGCGTGTGTGTGTGTGTGTGCGCGCGCGTGCGTGCGTGTGTGCGTGCGTGTGTGTGTGTGTGTTTGTGTGTTCGTGTGTGTGTGTGCGTGCGTGTGTGTGTGTATGTGTATATGTATGTGGGTGTTTCTGTATGTGTGTGTGTGTTTGTGTGTGTGAATGTGTGTGTATATATGTGTGTATATGTTTGTGTGTTTGTGTGCGTGTGTGTTTTTGTTTGTGTGTGTGTGTATGTGTGTGTGTGTGTGTTTGTACGTACGTGTGTGTGTATCTGTGCGTGAGTTTGTGTGTGTGTGTGTGTGTGTGTATGTGTGTGTGTATGTGTGTGTTTGCATATGTGAGTGTGTGAATGTATGTGTGTGTGAGTGTGTGTGAGTATGTGTGTTTGTGTGTTATGTGTGTATGTGTGTGTGTTTGTGTGTGTGCATGTGTTCGTGTGTGCGAGTGTGTGTGTGTGTGTGAGTGTGTGTGTGTCTGTCTGTGTGTGTGTGTGTGTGTATGTGTGAGTGTGTGTGTGTAAGTGTGTGTGTGTGTGTGTGTGACTCGAATGTATGTCAAAATGTCTTCCAAGTTTTGTGTGTAGCAAAGGGAAGGAAATAATTTTTAACATTTCGGCTGACGAAAGTTAATGAATAGAAATTAGATCAGATGAGTTCTTCGACATTACAGAGCTCACCTTAGTCAAGGCAGCTAATACCTCCCTCGTTCTTACCCGTTCTTGCCAAGCTTATTTTCGTATCCCCTCCTCCCCCATTTGTAAACTGCCATCACATTATTTTCTTGTTTGCCTACTGGAGTTCAGTTGATAGCAAGGAAGTAATATGGTTTTACTTATTGTTAAGCAATTGCATTTGCAGGTTTTGAATAAGCAAGTTTAATCCTGCTTTGCCTCGACATGATTGCAAACTTTGCAAATGTCAGGAAGCATGAGGCGTTAATAAATATACCCAAGCAATCTTTGATGCTTGAACGCACATACATTTGCATGGAAGCGCACAAATGCACGCATGTATTCACAAGCATGCATGCACCCATACACGCGCGCACATTATTATGGCGTTGCTTCGCGAACGAAGATGAGTTGCTGCTGCTGTCCCCGTCCACCGCAGACACGTTGGTGGTTGTAGAGGCCGATGCGGGACCGTCAAGCCGGACCACAGCGGCCGCAGGGGAAGATCCGGCCAGGGTTTAGCATGACGCCCTCTCGGTTTTTTCTCCTCTGGCGCTTCTCCTTCAGTGTGTCCCTGCGGGAGCTCTTCAACACTGCCGTGGCTTCATTGATGGTGTGGCCTCAGGCATCTCTGTCAGCAGCGACGGAGGTCTACTGTCGGGGATCGATGTTGCAGGAGATGAGAGCTTTCTTCAGAGAGTCTTTGTATCTCTTTGTCACGTCGACCAGTGGAAAGCTCACCAAATAGTGCTACTTTGGGCAGGCGGTGGTTTTTCCATTCTGGAAACATGGCCTGCCCAGCGCAGCTGAGATCTCAAAAGCATGGTCTCTATGCTGGTGAGTTGAGACCGTTTCAAAACTTCCACATTTGTGATGTAGTCGCTCCAGTGTATCTCCAGGATCGTACGAATACAGCGTTGGTGGAAGCGTTCCAAGAGCCTCAGGTGTCGGTGGTACAGGACCCAGGATTCTGAGCCATACAGGAGTGTGGTAAGGACAACGGCTCTGTATACACTGATTGTAGTGTCCTTTCTGAGGTGTTTGTTGCTCCACACTCTCTTATACAACCTGCCAAAGGCTCTTCTGGACTTGGCTAGTCTGCTGTCCATTTCCTTGTCTATCTTGGCATCTGCCGTGATGGTGCAGCCCAGGTATGTGAACTGGCTGACAGAGCGTAGTTCGGTCTCCCCAATGTAGATGTGAAGAGGATGAGACGCTTCTCGGGGGGGTGGGGGGTGGTAGAGGTCCTCCGTCTTCTTTAGGCTGACTTCCAGTCCGAAGAGCTGGGCAGCCTTTGCAAAGCAGGATGTGACTTGTTGCAAGGCTTTCTCAGAGTGTGCGACGAAGGCGGCATCGTCTGCGAAGAGGAGGTCTCTGATCGCCTGGTTTGTAGTCTTGGTGCGGGCTCTCAGGCGCCTGAGGTCATACACGCGCGCACATACATACAAGTATACTGTACATTCATACATACACGTATGTGCGTTTACGTGTACCCTGCTCTTCTATACTGAATATAAGGATGAGGTGAGGCGGAGAAGACCACGGGTTACCTCGACAACACATGATATTTCATGCAGGCCAACATCGCACAGCGGGGAATTACGCCACTGATACTGGCCTGTCTGGAAGGGGAGCTGGACATCGCAACAGCACTGCTGACGCATGGAGCCAGGCTTGAGGAGAGGGATTACAAAGGCAACACCGCTCTGTGTGCAGCCCTCACTGGGTAAGTGTGCAGACACTGTTGTCACGAGACTCCCGAGTCCAAAGCTGTGCCTGTATCACCATCCACCAGTGGGGCTGACTGCATGCCTTTCCAAATTACAATAGGTTACGACTGTGTGTGCGTGGTGTGTGTGTGTGTGTGTGTGTGTGTGTGTGTGCGTGGTGTGTGTGTGTGTGTGTGTGTTCGTGTGTGTGTGTGTGTGATATTGTGTGTGTTTTCGTGTGTGTGTGTGTGTGTGTGTGTGTGTGTGTGTGTGATATTGTGTGTGTGTGTGTGTGTGAGAGAGAGAGAGAGAGAGAGAGAGAGAGAGAGAGAGAGAGAGAGATTGTGTGTGTGGTGGGGGGCGTGTGTGTGTGTGTGTGTGTGTGTGTGTGTGTGTGTGTGTGTGTGGTGTGGTGTGGTGTGGTGTGTGGTGTGTGTGTGTGTGTGTGTGGTGTGGTGTGTGTGTGCGTGTGTGTATGTGTGTGTGTGTGTGTGTGTGTGTGTGTGTGTGTGTGTGTGTGTGTGTGTGTGTGTGTGTGAGCGGTTTTTATGTGTGCATAAAGGCGTGCAAGCTTAAATGTGTGTGTGTGTGTGTGTGTGTGCTTGTGTGTGTGTGTGTGTGTGTGTGTGTGTGTGTGTGTGTGTGTTGGTGTGTATACGTGCTTTCACGAGTAAACGTTCCATTCCTTTACAGTGTTACCTCGAAACACTTCTTACCTTGACTGTTATTTATCATCATCACGATCTGTATATATGTGTTGCACTCTTCTCTTCTTGTACGGGGGTTCTCCTAACTTGCGCTGGGAAATCGAAGTGACAAACGCTGGTGGTCGTTTTCGATAAACTTTATTCACGCACTGATTGCTACACAGTGGTGAAAATCAGCAAACAGTAATCGTCGTACTCGGAGCAGCTTCACTCTGCGCGCAGTACCGCAGAGGACTCACTCCTTACTCAGAGTTAAGCTCTCACCTTAACTCTGTCGCATCTGCTGCTCGTGTCTGACTCGTGTCTCAGTCATGTCTGTCTCTCTCTCGTTTTGTCGCTCCTTTTATACCTAACCCTAGATTTCCAGGTCGTTCGTGAACGAAGCTGCTCGAATAGCCTCTCGTATCAAGCTCTAAATCGACTGGCGTCACGTGACACGACAATACACATTGAGCCCGACTCAACCACGTGACCTGGTGACCGAATTATCGGAGCGACTGCTAAACACAGGACAGCCCGATTTGGCCGCGTGCCGGGGCAGTGACCTGACCTAAAAACCAACCATGACGCGACTCTCCCGCATGATCTAGAACCTTCACAACATGTGCATCCCCTTATAGAGCGTGAACACAACCCCTTTAATGTTCTTTTATTAGAATGATATATTCGCGCTCCCGCAGATTAGTCATATTACCTCCCCTGCACGAGTACATTGGCTGCAGGCAAACGATTAACTACATTGATGAACGCATTTTTTAAAAAATAGATCGGGATTTGGCATAGTAGCTCCACTTGATGACTACTGCGTAAGGCGAATAGGTGCCCTGGTTCAATCCTTGCTCGGGATGACTTGACTGTAATTCATCATCATTACGATCTATACATATCGGCGTCCCCTCAAAAATGAAACGTTAACACTACCCCTTTAATGTGTTCCTTTATTAGAACGATACTCTTTTAGATTTAACAAATAACTCTTCATTCTGCCTTTCAAACATACCAAAATATCAAGTTGTAGCTCTCTAGCTACTTTCACAGTCACGCGTAATCACCACACAATCTAACTGTTGCAAGTCACGCTACACTACGACTATGACATGCTGTCCTGGTGCGTCATTCCGTTGCTAGGCAACACGAGGACGTGGCCAAGCTTTTGATAGAGCGTGGTGCCAGTATCAATGTCGGCAACCGGAAGAAGCGTACGGCGCTCCACCTGGCGGCCTATTTCGACCTGGAAGCCTCCATGAAGCTGCTGTTGGCACGAAATGCTGACGTCAACGCACAAGTAAGACCAATGTTGGACCTTTCTGCTGGGCCGCGCCCACTGGACCACGTGATTAAAATCAAAATGGATGTGCTATGATTTTGGAAATTGTTCAAGCTTCAGGTTTGATACTTAAACCTTCTGCTATAAAGGTGTATAAATCCGGCTAAGTAATACATTTTACATATCTTCTTTTTCCCCAGACTCTTTTCCATTTATCAAATAAAACTGTTACTGGTAGGCGTCGTTTCACATTTTGCTGTGACTAATAATGCTATTACCATGGTTAATGTTGACTGCTGCTTGCGTGTCGCCAGTTTACTGATGGTTGTGGTTGTTGTTGTTGTTGTTGTTGTTGTCGTCGTTTTCGTCACTGTCATTTCCACACACGAGCGTGCCTTCTGGTGGTGTGGGATAAGTTCGCCTACAAATTATCACTTTCGACACTTCCCTGCACAGGCATGCCACTTTCTGGAGCGTCTGCTATCGTTTTGCTTCTGTTGTTGTTTTGACTCTTCCCCAAGGAAGCACATCTTCCGCAGGAACATCACTAATGTCCCTTATTGGTTGTTGTTGTTGTTGTTGCTGCTGTTGTTGTTGCTATTGTTGCTGCTGTTGTTGTTGTTGCTGATGTTGCTCCTAATGTTGTTACTGTTGCTGCTGCTGTTGTTGTTGCTGTTTTTATTGTTGCTGCTGCTGCTGTTGTTGTTGCTATTGTTGTTGCTGTTTTTGTTGTTGTTGCTGCTGCTGCTGTTATTGTTGCTGTTGTCAGCGTCGTCGTTGACGTCATCCACTATGACACGCTCACCACTGAAACGTATTTGCTGCAGGACACTGACGGCGACACCCCGGTGCACTACGCCGTGCTGAAGGAGAGGGAGAAGGCCCTGGATGCGCTGCTGGCAGACAGACGTGTGGACCTGACAATCACCAACAACAAACAGTTCACCCCTCTGCAGTTCGCAGCCTACGCAGACAGACCTCTGTGGGTGAAGACGATTCTTGCTTGATTGTGTTTTTACAAGCAAAATTAAACAGGGTCATAAAGTATGTGGTGTTATTGGAATCACCATATATATATATATATATATATATATATATATATATATATATATATATATATATATATATGATGTTAAACCCGTTCGCAATATGCTTTTGCCGATTACTGACTCTTTTCCTTTTTTCTTTTTCTTCATTAATGTTATGTGGAAAGGATTTCAGTATAGAAAATAGAGAAAATATGTTGTATATTGCGAACAGTCGTGCACGCTTTACCCTCTAGCAGGCAATTGGACACAAACGAGGGCAAAGGCAAAGGGTCGTTCACCCTCTCCTCCTGTTTCCTCTAGCATCTCGCTACACCAAAAAGCCCTGCAGCCAGGGGTTCCATCTTATGACGGGACCATCATGCGGCACCTCCGTAGGTTGTACTCTCCTGCCTTGCTTTCTACTTCTGACTTGGCTTCTGAGCGTGTGTCATTACCCTCCACAGAGCGACAGAGAGGCTGCTAGCGAAAGACACCACTCAGGTGAATGCTGCCCAGCCCGGTCGTTTTGCGTGTCTCCACATCGCAGCCATAAATGACCACATAGAAATTGCACGCATCCTCATTGAAAAGGTCAGAGGGATAGAAAGAGAGAGAGAGAGAGAGAGAGAGAGAGAGAGAGAGAGAGAGAGAGAGAGAGAGAGAGAAAGTCATGCAATCTATTTATATCAGCTAGAGGGCTTTCCCTGATCTATTTATGTCAACAAACGCTTTTTGCGAGACATGCTGTTTTGTCGTGATTATGACAACAACAAAATTTGTCCTGCGGAAAACGTTTGTCGATATAAACAAAAGTCACTGCAAACCATTTAAATAGACTGGATGTTTTTACAAATCTATTTATGTTGACAAACGCAATTTGCAATTCAACCGTTTTTCGTCGTAACAGATGCTTTGTGGCGCATTCATTCCGTCATCTTGCAGTTTTTCCAACAGTAGAGAATTAGGATATTAAATTATTCGAAGCAGTCTTGTCAAATATTTCCGACAGATGCTGCTTGTATACGGCTGCGAGAGTGGTACTGCAGTATATCTCTAAAAACCTAAAACCACAGCAGTGCATCTGCGAATTGGAGCCTCGGGCAGTTTCAGCTGCATGAAACATTTTCATTTAGAAATAGTGACCGGAAAGTTTTCAGCGAGCTAGAGAAGGGTAATCAGATGAACGAATGAGTCAGTAATAAGGGTCTGAAGGCATCACGTTTTCAAACTTGAGAATCATTTGATTTAACAAGAAGAGGCTATGCTCAGACATGCATGTTATCTACTGTACACAATATAACTATCTGTCATGTCCTTGGCAGGGAGGCGCCGACGTCAACCAGAGAGGAAAGACGGAAATGACCCCTTTGCACCTCGCCTGCATTGAGGCCTATCCTAAGATGGTGGATCTGCTTTTGAAGAAAGGCATGTGTTCTTAACTGTTCTCAATTACAGGAACAATGAAGACGACGACGACAATGGACGATGACGACGACAACGACAATAACGATGACGACGACGAAAATTGGCAACAATGATAATGCTACAACGACGATGACGACGGCGATAACGACGACAGTGATCACAAGCGTGCTTTAAAACTGAAATATGATACGAAAACTTGCATGCCCTGTTGCTGCAGTACAGCATGCCATCAAGCATAAAGCGTCCTACTTCAATACCGGGTGAGGGAAGATACATACGTAGTACGTAGTACGTGTTAATCACCTTGATGGAAGTTGCCATTTAAAAATCCGTACAGTATCGCACACTACACATGCTATACGCGAAGTAACTACAAAACGAAGCTTTAACCACTGGACTAGAACTTCGAACACTGACCGAAGGTTTGTTTCCGAGCCACATGATCGTTCTGCAATCAGGTACGCAGACAGATGCAGCCTTCGACAATGCACTGACCACAGCGTTGCATGCCGGTCAGGTGCCTCACCGTGGAAGCCTCTCTCCTCCCAGATGTGACTGGGTAGCTGTAACGGCGG
>JAWQFJ010016983.1:27500-30000 GCA_034096865.1 Theodoxus fluviatilis | reverse complement strand
TGATAAAGTGAGACGTGATGTGATGGGACGTGACAAGGTGTGATGTGACGTGGTGTGACGTGTTAAGGTGTGGTGTGACGTTATAAAGTGAGACGTGATGTGGTGTGACGTGGTAAAGTGTGATGTGATGTGGTTTGACGTGATAATGTTTGATGTGATGTGCTGTGACGTGATACCGTATGATGTGATGTGGTGTGACATGGTAAAGTATGATGTGAGTTTATGTGACGTGATACAGTGTGATGTAATGTGGTGTGACATGATAAAGTGTGATGTGATGCGGTGTGACGTGATAAAGTGTGATGTGATGTGGTGTGAAGTGATAAAGTGTGATGTGATGCGGTGTGACGTGATAAGGTGTGGTGTGATTTGATGTGACGTAATAAGGTGTGGTGTGATTTGGTGTGACGTGATAAAGTGTGATGTGATGTGGTGTGACGTGATAAGATGTGATGTGATATGGAGTGACGTGATAAGGTGTGGTGTGATATGGTGTGATGTGATAAGGTGTGGTGTGATGTGGTGTGACGTGATAAAGTGTGATGTGATGCGGTGTGACGTGATAAGGTGTGGTTTGATATGGTGTGACGTGATAGAGTGTGATGTGATGTGGTGTGACGTGATAAGATGTGATGTGATGTGGTGTGACGTGATAAGATGTGATGTGGTGTGACGTGATAAGGTGTGGTGTAATATGGTGTAGCTTCATGTGACGCGATACGATGCGATGATAAATGATATTGTGTAAGGCCATTAACCACGAAAACCATCGGAGCAGGGGCGCGTTCAAGATCGACACGTGACGCACCGTGTCGTTACGTACTCCGAATTTTGTCGTTCAGAATGACCGAGCGCCGATTACGCTTTGCCACTCTCGCTCACTGATTGGCTGTTTTGTCATTCTCGCTCACTGATTGGCTGTTTTGTCATTCTCGCTCACTGATTGGCTGTTTTGTCATTCACGCTCACTGATTGGCTGTTTTGCCATTCTCGCTCACTGATTGGCTATTTTGCCACTCTCGCTGACTGACAGGCATGCGCCTCGCTAACGCACCACTCCGTACCGCCTCCTAGCGTCCATCTTGAACGCGCCCCTGGTTAGACTAAGAGCAAGTCACGTCTCGATTTTCCTAGTCAATTGTCAATGTCGAATTGTGTAGGGTCTGTTCTTACCTCTACCCAAAGGGGGAGTAATGGAATGTATTTATGTTTATATTTTTAAAGCATGTTGTATACGTTAAAAAGATTCTAATATTACCATGCTCAAAAGGTGAACATTTTAGGATTTGTAAACACAAAGGCTTTACAACTCTTTGTGAAAGACACAAGTGAGTCATGTCTCCATGATGTTTCTGGATATGTGTTCCAGAATCTTGGGGCAACGAAAGAGAAAATGTCAGTAGCCAACCTGTCTGAGAACGGTTGCAGTTTCCTTTGCAGCTCTTCTTGATTAATTGTGTACTGCAAGTGCACGCTAGTGTTTTTGTTTCGGTGATCGTTGGGAAACTTAATCCTTGACCTCGCATTTGACGCAGGAACTTGTTGATACATGGGGAGTAAGAACTGAGATAAACGGAAGCGTACGTGGGGTGGTGTGTGTGGGGGGGGGGGGATGGTGGGTGGGGGGAGGGCGGGGGTGGGGGGGAAGGGGGGGGGTGGGGGGCGGGGGGGGGGGAAGGGGAGGAGGGGGGGGGGGCTGGGAGGGGGGGGGGGGGGTGTGGGGGGGGGGGGGGGGGGGTGCGGGACACGCGGCGCGCGGCGGTGGGCGCGCGGCGGGACAGCGGAGAACGAGGCGGGCACACTAGCGAGGGAAGGAACCTCAACGCAAGCGGACGCAGAGGGGACGCGGGGGAGACGGAAACAGGGGGACACGCACCACAGCCGAGGCCGGGAGGGAAGAGCCGGGCGGGGCCTGGCAGGAGCCGGGCAGGCCAGAAGGGGAAGGCGAGGACGGACGGCGTGAAGGAGCGGTACAGACGGGGAAGGCGGCGGGCGGGCCGCGAAGCAACAGAAAGGCGGCGGGCGGGGGGCCGGACCGCCGAAACCCCGCCGGGGGCGGGACCCGAGGAAGGCGGGCGGGGCGGGGCCAAGGGCGGGAAGGGAAAGGGAAGCGAGAGAGGACGCCCGCCGTGGGGCGGGAAGACGAACCACCAAAGGGGCGAGTGGGCGCCGAGCCGGAGGGGGGGCCACGGGAGGGGGGCAGATGCGGGGAAGAGAGGGGGCAGGGGCGGACGGTGGGGGGGCAGGGACCACGGGCAAAAGGGCAGATGAGGCAGATAGGCGGAGGGAGAGGGACACAGAGAAGCAGAAGAACGCGCGGACACCGAGCGCGGAGAGGGGCACGGGGAGAGGGTGGGGCGCAGCCGAGGGAGAGGAAACAAGGCCGCGCGTGGAGCGTCCCGGGGCGCCTGGGCGAGGATACGGGGCGAAATAGAGAGACAGGACAAACACGAAGAGACACAAGGACGGGGGAAGGCGGAAACGGTTGCAGGAGGGCCAG
>JAWQFJ010016983.1:22500-25000 GCA_034096865.1 Theodoxus fluviatilis | reverse complement strand
TTCACCTAACGGCATTCAGGATGTGGTTGCTTGTCAACTCCATGCTTTACATCGTATCAACAAAGAGCTCAAAATCTGCCGTCAAGATTGCTCGTTTTGAGGTTAACTTACACGAATAGTTGTGCACACTGCATCTGCTCATCAGATGTACACGCGAGCCCGCAAACGCGCGCGCACGTATGTGTCCACGCATCCACACACACACACACACACACACACACACAGTCACACACACACACACACACATTCACACACACACACACACACACACACACACACACACACACACATACACACACAAACACACACACTCACACACATTCACACACACACACGCACACTCACACACACACACACATTCACACACACACACACGCACACTCACACACATACATACACACACACACACACACACACACACACACACACACGTGCACGCTTCCTTGTTTATCTCAGTTCTACTCCCCATGTATCAACAAGTTCCTGCGTCAAATGCGAGGTCAAGGATTAAAGTTTCCCAACGATCACCGAAACAAAAAACACTAGCGTGCACTTGCAGTACACAATTAATCAAGAAGAGCTGCAAAGGAAACTGCAACCGTTCTCAGACAGGTTGGCTACTGACATTTTCTCTTTCGTTGCCCCAAGATTCTGGAACACATATCCAGAAACATCATGGAGACATGACTCACTTGTGTCTTTCACAAAGAGTTGTAAAGCCTTTGTGTTTACAAATCCTAAAATGTTCACCTTTTGAGCATGGTAATATTAGAATCTTTTTAACGTATACAACATGCTTTAAAAATATAAACATAAATACATTCCATTACTCCCCCTTTGGGTAGAGGTAAGAACAGACCCTACACAATTCGACATTGACAATTGACTAGGAAAATCGAGACGTGACTTGCTCTTAGTCTAACCAGGGGCGCGTTCAAGATGGACGCTAGGAGGCGGTACGGAGTGGTGCGTTAGCGAGGCGCATGCCTGTCAGTCAGCGAGAGTGGCAAAATAGCCAATCAGTGAGCGAGTATGGCAAAACAGCCAATCAGTGAGCGTGAATGACAAAACAGCCAATCAGTGAGCGAGAATGACAAAACAGCCAATCAGTGAGCGAGAATGACAAAACAGCCAATCAGTGAGCGAGAGTGGCAAAGCGTAATCGGCGCTCGGTCATTCTGAACGACAAAATTCGGAGTACGTAACGACACGGTGCGTCACGTGTCGATCTTAAACGCGCCCCTGCTCCGATGGTTTTCGTGGTTAATGGCCTTACACAATATCATTTATCATCGCATCGTATCGCGTCACATGAAGCTACACCATATTACACCACACCTTATCACGTCACACCACATCACATCACATCTTATCACGTCACACCACATCACATCACATCTTATCACGTCACACCACATCACATCACACTCTATCACGTCACACCATATCAAACCACACCTTATCACGTCACACCGCATCACATCACACTTTATCACGTCACACCACATCACACCACACCTTATCACATCACACCATATCACACCACACCTTATCACGTCACTCCATATCACATCACATCTTATCACGTCACACCACATCACATCACACTTTATCACGTCACACCAAATCACACCACACCTTATTACGTCACATCAAATCACACCACACCTTATCACGTCACACCGCATCACATCACACTTTATCACTTCACACCACATCACATCACACTTTATCACGTCACACCGCATCACATCACACTTTATCATGTCACACCACATTACATCACACTGTATCACGTCACATAAACTCACATCATACTTTACCATGTCACACCACATCACATCATACGGTATCACGTCACAGCACATCACATCAAACATTATCACGTCAAACCACATCACATCACACTTTACCACGTCACACCACATCACGTCTCACTTTATAACGTCACACCACACCTTAACACGTCACACCACGTCACATCACACCTTGTCACGTCCCATCACATCACGTCTCACTTTATCACGTCACACCACACCTTATCACGTCACACCACATCACATCATACCTTATCACATCACACCACCTCACATCACACCTTGTCTCGTCACACCACATCACGTCACACTTTATCACGTCACATCTCGTCACATCACTTACACCACGTCACACCACATTACATCACATCACACACACCCTCCAGAGCAAGGCCACTCACCAAGGCGCTCTTTGGCCTCGCACGCTTGGTCGCAGAGCGGACACAAGGACACCTCGTCCTGGCACTGGTGGCACACCACCTTGTGGCCGCAGGGCCGGATGATGACGTCAGAGGGGCGCGAGAAGCACCGGGCGCAAGGGAGCTCAATGTGCAGGGACCCGAAGTCCTCCACGAGAGCGCTCGGAGCCGCGGTCTCGTCCTGCTGCTGGTCTGCAGGGGCTGGCTGTTCAGGCTGAGGGGCCTCCCGACATACCTTGTCAGGGCTGCAGAGGAAAGACGTTA
>JAWQFJ010016983.1:15000-17500 GCA_034096865.1 Theodoxus fluviatilis | reverse complement strand
TTGTCGTTGTCGTCGTCATCGTCCATTGTCGTCGTCGTCTTCATTGTTCCTGTAATTGAGAACAGTTAAGAACACATGCCTTTCTTCAAAAGCAGATCCACCATCTTAGGATAGGCCTCAATGCAGGCGAGGTGCAAAGGGGTCATTTCCGTCTTTCCTCTCTGGTTGACGTCGGCGCCTCCCTGCCAAGGACATGACAGATAGTTATATTGTGTACAGTAGATAACATGCATGTCTGAGCATAGCCTCTTCTTGTTAAATCAAATGATTCTCAAGTTTGAAAACGTGATGCCTTCAGACCCTTATTACTGACTCATTCGTTCATCTGATTACCCTTCTCTAGCTCGCTGAAAACTTTCCGGTCACTATTTCTAAATGAAAATGTTTCATGCAGCTGAAACTGCCCGAGGCTCCAATTCGCAGATGCACTGCTGTGGTTTTAGGTTTTTAGAGATATACTGCAGTACCACTCTCGCAGCCGTATACAAGCAGCATCTGTCGGAAATATTTGACAAGACTGCTTCGAATAATTTAATATCCTAATTCTCTACTGTTGGAAAAACTGCAAGATGACGGAATGAATGCGCCACAAAGCATCTGTTACGACGAAAAACGGTTGAATTGCAAATTGCGTTTGTCAACATAAATAGATTTGTAAAAACATCCAGTCTATTTAAATGGTTTGCAGTGACTTTTGTTTATATCGACAAACGTTTTCCGCAGGACAAATTTTGTTGTTGTCATAATCACGACAAAACAGCATGTCTCGCAAAAAGCGTTTGTTGACATAAATAGATCAGGGAAAGCCCTCTAGCTGATATAAATAGATTGCATGACTTTCTCTCTCTCTCTCTCTCTCTCTCTCTCTCTCTCTCTCTCTCTCTCTCTCTCTCTCTCTTTCTATCCCTCTGACCTTTTCAATGAGGATGCGTGCAATTTCTATGTGGTCATTTATGGCTGCGATGTGGAGACACGCAAAACGACCGGGCTGGGCAGCATTCACCTGAGTGGTGTCTTTCGCTAGCAGCCTCTCTGTCGCTCTGTGGAGGGTAATGACACACGCTCAGAAGCCAAGTCAGAAGTAGAAAGCAAGGCAGGAGAGTACAACCTACGGAGGTGCCGCATGATGGTCCCGTCATAAGATGGAACCCCTGGCTGCAGGGCTTTTTGGTGTAGCGAGATGCTAGAGGAAACAGGAGGAGAGGGTGAACGACCCTTTGCCTTTGCCCTCGTTTGTGTCCAATTGCCTGCTAGAGGGTAAAGCGTGCACGACTGTTCGCAATATACAACATATTTTCTCTATTTTCTATACTGAAATCCTTTCCACATAACATTAATGAAGAAAAAGAAAAAAGGAAAAGAGTCAGTAATCGGCAAAAGCATATTGCGAACGGGTTTAACATCATATATATATATATATATATATATATATATATATATATATATATATATATATATATATATGGTGATTCCAATAACACCACATACTTTATGACCCTGTTTAATTTTGCTTGTAAAAACACAATCAAGCAAGAATCGTCTTCACCCACAGAGGTCTGTCTGCGTAGGCTGCGAACTGCAGAGGGGTGAACTGTTTGTTGTTGGTGATTGTCAGGTCCACACGTCTGTCTGCCAGCAGCGCATCCAGGGCCTTCTCCCTCTCCTTCAGCACGGCGTAGTGCACCGGGGTGTCGCCGTCAGTGTCCTGCAGCAAATACGTTTCAGTGGTGAGCGTGTCATAGTGGATGACGTCAACGACGACGCTGACAACAGCAACAATAACAGCAGCAGCAGCAACAACAACAAAAACAGCAACAACAATAGCAACAACAACAGCAGCAGCAGCAACAATAAAAACAGCAACAACAACAGCAGCAGCAACAGTAACAACATTAGGAGCAACATCAGCAACAACAACAACAGCAGCAACAATAGCAACAACAACAGCAGCAACAACAACAACAACAACCAATAAGGGACATTAGTGATGTTCCTGCGGAAGATGTGCTTCCTTGGGGAAGAGTCAAAACAACAACAGAAGCAAAACGATAGCAGACGCTCCAGAAAGTGGCATGCCTGTGCAGGGAAGTGTCGAAAGTGATAATTTGTAGGCGAACTTATCCCACACCACCAGAAGGCACGCTCGTGTGTGGAAATGACAGTGACGAAAACGACGACAACAACAACAACAACAACAACAACCACAACCATCAGTAAACTGGCGACACGCAAGCAGCAGTCAACATTAACCATGGTAATAGCATTATTAGTCACAGCAAAATGTGAAACGACGCCTACCAGTAACAGTTTTATTTGATAAATGGAAAAGAGTCTGGGGAAAAAGAAGATATGTAAAATGTATTACTTAGCCGGATTTATACACCTTTATAGCAGAAGGTTTAAGTATCAAACCTGAAGCTTGAACAATTTCCAAAATCATAGCACATCCATTTTGATTTTAATCACGTGGTCCAGTGGGCGCGGCCCAGCAGAAAGGTCC
>JAWQFJ010016983.1:0-12500 GCA_034096865.1 Theodoxus fluviatilis | reverse complement strand
ATCCTCTTC
Source organism: Theodoxus fluviatilis (assembly GCA_034096865.1). Lineage (NCBI taxonomy): Eukaryota > Metazoa > Mollusca > Gastropoda > Cycloneritida > Neritidae > Theodoxus > Theodoxus fluviatilis. The sequence goes on along the minus strand of JAWQFJ010016983.1, from coordinate 12,491 downwards.
ACATCTACATTGGGGAGACCGAACTACGCTCTGTCAGCCAGTTCACATACCTGGGCTGCACCATCACGGCAGATGCCAAGATAGACAAGGAAATGGACAGCAGACTAGCCAAGTCCAGAAGAGCCTTTGGCAGGTTGTATAAGAGAGTGTGGAGCAACAAACACCTCAGAAAGGACACTACAATCAGTGTATACAGAGCCGTTGTCCTTACCACACTCCTGTATGGCTCAGAATCCTGGGTCCTGTACCACCGACACCTGAGGCTCTTGGAACGCTTCCACCAACGCTGTATTCGTACGATCCTGGAGATACACTGGAGCGACTACATCACAAATGTGGAAGTTTTGAAACGGTCTCAACTCACCAGCATAGAGACCATGCTTTTGAGATCTCAGCTGCGCTGGGCAGGCCATGTTTCCAGAATGGAAAAACCACCGCCTGCCAAAAGTAGCACTATTTGGTGAGCTTTCCACTGGTCGACGTGACAAAGAGATACAAAGACTCTCTGAAGAAAGCTCTCATCTCCTGCAACATTGATCCCCGACAGTGGACCTCCGTCGCTGCTGACAGAGATGCCTGGCGCCACACCATCAATGAAGCCACGGCAGTGTTGAAGAGCTCCCGCAGGGACACACTGAAGGAGAAGCGCCAGAGGAGAAAAAACCGAGAGGGCGTCATGCTAAACCCTGGCCGGATCTTCCCCTGCGGCCGCTGTGGTACGGCTTGACGGTCCCGCATCGGCCTCTACAACCACCAACGTGTCTGCGGTGGACGGGGACAGCAGCAGCAACTCATCTTCGTTCGCGAAGCAACGCCATAATAATGTGCGCGCGTGTATGGGTGCATGCATGCTTGTGAATACATGCGTGCATGCATGCGTGCATTTGTGCGCTTCCATGCAAATGTATGTGCGTTCAAGCATAAAAAATTGCTTGGGTATATTTATTAACTCCTCATGCTTCCTGACATTTGCAAAGTTTGCAATCATGTCGAGGCAAAGCAGGATTAAACTTGCTTATTCAAAACCTGCAAATGCAATTGCTTAACAATAAGTAAAACCATATTACTTCCTTGCTATCAACTGAACTCCAGTAGGCAAACAAGAAAATAATGTGATGGCAGTTTACAAATGGGGGAGGAGGGGATACGAAAATAAGCTTGGCAAGAACGGGTAAGAACGAGGGAGGTATTAGCTGCCTTGACTAAGGTGAGCTCTGTAATGTCGAAGAACTCATCTGATCTAATTTCTATTCATTAACTTTCGTCAGCCGAAATGTTAAAAATTATTTCCTTCCCTTTGCTACACACAAAACTTGGAAGACATTTTGACATACATTCGAGTCACACACACACACACACACACTTACACACACACACTCACACATACACACACACACACACACAGACAGACACACACACACTCACACACACACACACACTCGCACACACGAACACATGCACACACACAAACACACACACATACACACATAACACACAAACACACATACTCACACACACTCACACACACATACATTCACACACTCACATATGCAAACACACACATACACACACACATACACACACACACACACACACACAAACTCACGCACAGATACACACACACGTACGTACAAACACACACACACACACATACACACACACACAAACAAAAACACACACGCACACAAACACACAAACATATACACACATATATACACACACATTCACACACACAAACACACACACACATACAGAAACACCCACATACATATACACATACACACACACACGCACGCACACACACACACGAACACACAAACACACACACACACACGCACGCACACACGCACGCACGCGCGCGCACACACACACACACACGCACGCACACACATACACATACACACACACACATACACGCACACACACACACATACACACACACATACACACACACACACGCAACCGCACACACACACACATACACGCACACATACACACACACACACATACACACACACACACACACACACACACGCTGCATGGAGGACTTACCAAATCAGGGTTGGCCTCCACCAGCTTCTTGGCGACACTAGCGTCTCCCTTGATAATGGCCTTCAACAGCAGCGCTGCCTGGACCTCATCCACGCTCTGTCCAGTTCGCATGTCCTGTACGGCGTCCAGCAGCTCTTTAACGTCTGCAGAATGGACACAGCATTGGTCTTGCTGGAATGGTCTTGCACTGAGGCACTGGATTGTGTGGCGTCCTTGCGCTGCGTTGTGTAGCCCTGAACTGCGTAATGCTGCGTGGCATTGTTCAGTATTGCATTGCTTTGTTTATTGTGCTGCTCTGTTCTGTTTGACTCCGTTCAGTTCTGGGTTTTGTGTGTGTGGGTTTTCTACCCGAGATGTTCTGTTTCGTTCCATTCAATTATATTCCGTTTATATTATGTTCTCCCCCCATTCTTCTCCTGTATATTGTATTCTATTGCACGCTACTGTACAGTGGATTTGTATAGTTTATTAAGACAGGTTGTGTCATGTTGAATAGCGAAATCTGCTGTGTGGTATCGTGTTGTGCATGCTGTGCTGTGTCGTGATAAGATATATTGCGTTGTATGTTCTTGTCATGTGTTGCATTGTGACGCGTTGTATATGTTTGCGTTTTGTCATGTCATGTTGTGACATGCTTTGTTTTAATCAGGTGATGACATGCGTTGTGTAGTGTTCTGTTGTGACGTGTTGTGACACGTCGCATCGAGTCTTATGTATTGCGGCGTACTGGGACATGTTCTGTAGTGTTGTGACACGTCGCATCGAGTCTTATGTATTGCGGCGTACTGGGACATGTTCTGTAGTGTTGTGACACGTCGCATCGAGTCTTATATATTACGGCATACTGGGACATGTTCTGTAGTGCTGTGACACGTCGCATCGAGTCTTATGTATTGCGGGGTACTGGGACATGTTCTGTAGTGTTGTGACACGTCGCATCGAGTCTTATGTATTGCGGGGTACTGGGACATGTTCTGTAGTGTTGTGACACGTCGCATCGAGTCTTATATATTACGGCATACTGGGACATGTTCTGTAGTGTTGTGACATGTTGCGTTGTGAGATGATTATTGCGACATATTGTGATGTGTAGAATAGTGTTCTGACATGGCGGTTTCCTGTCATGCCGTGACTACCTGTGGGGTTTTTCTTCTCAGCAGGCTTGGCCTCAACGCGGTCCACTGTGGCACCGGGTCTGGGCAGACAGAGACCAGGATGGAACAGCAGGCTCATGCTGCCAAACTCCACAGTGACGTCACCCTGGCCGTCCACGTGCTTCACCCTTCCCACCTTACCCAGCGTCTGCAGCAATGAGCATAGCATCGTGAGTGTGTAGGTGTGGTTGTGTGTGTGTGCGTGTGAGTGAGTGTTTGTGTGTGTGTTTGTGTGTGTGTGCTTGTGTGTGTGTGTGTGTGTTTGTGTGTTTGTATATGTGTGTGTGTGTGTGTGTGTGTGTGTGTGTGTTGTGTGTGTGTGTGTGTGTGTGTGTGTGTGTGTGTTTGTACATGTGTGTGCGTGTGAGTGTGTGTGTGTGTGTGTGTGTGTGTGTGTGTGTGTGTGTGTGTGTGTGTGTGTGTGTGTGTGTGTGCGCGCGCGAGCGCGTTAGTATATGTATGTTAGCGTGTGTGTGTGTTTGTGCGTGTGTGTGTGTGTGTGTGTGTGTGTGTGTTTGTACATGTGTGTGTGCGTGTGAGTGTGTGTGTGTGTGTGTGTGTGTGTGTGTGTTTGTACATGTGTGTGTGTGTGTGTGTGTGTGTGTGTGCGCGAGCGCGTTAGTATATGTATGTTAGCGTGTGTGTGTGTTTGTGCGTGTGTGCGTGAGTGTGTGTGTGTGCGTGTGTGTGTGTGTGTGTGTGTGTGTGTGCGAGCGCGCGTGTGTGTGTAAATACGAAAAAGTGTGTGTGAGAGAGAGAGAAAGAAAGAAAGAAAGGAATGAATGAAGAAAGGAAGAAAGAAAGAAAGAAAGACAGAAAGAATCACGCACACACACACACACACACACACGCACGCACACACGCACACGCACACACACACACGCACACACACACACACGCACACACACACACACACACACGCACACACGCACACACACACACACGCACACACACACACACACACACACACACACACGCACACACTTAGGTGAGCGGCTATACAAACACACATATGCACATACACTCACACGTACATAGACACATGCACACATACACACAAGCATGTGCGAATTCGCGCGCAAACAAACATGTACGCACGCAGACGTACCCAAACGGCTAGACAGGCAGACAAACATATGTCGCCGTCGTCCTTCGTCCTTCGCATGCAAAGATGACCAAGTCTTCACCAGATCCGTGTTTGTGTGCGATGGTGGCTCATGAGGCCAACGTCCGTTCTGAGTTTTGTGTGTGTTTACTTTTAATGTTTGGGTTGGCGCTGTGGACAGGGGGACATGGAGGACAGAGGGACATGGAGGACAGGGGGACATGGAGGACAGGGGGACATGGAGGACATGGAGGACAGGGGGACATGGAGGACTGGGGGACATGGAGGACAGGGGGACATGGAGGACAGGGGGACATGGAGGACAGGGGGACATGGAGGACAGGGGGACATGGAGGACAGGGGACATGGAGGACAGGGGGACATGGAGGACAGGGGGACATGGAGGACAGGGGGACATGGAGGACAGGGGGACATGGAGGACAGGGGGACATGGAGGACAGGGGACATGGAGGACAGGGGGACATGGAGGACAGGGGGACATGGAGGACAGGGGGACATGGAGGACAGGGGGACATGGAGGACAGGGGGACATGGAGGACAGGGGGACATGGAGGACAGGGGGACATGGAGGACAGGGGGACATGGAGGACAGGGGGACATGGAGGACAGGGGGACATGGAGGACAGGGGGACATGGAGGACAGGGGGACATGGAGGACAGGGGACATGGAGGACAGGGGGACATGGAGGACAGGGGGACATGGAGGACAGGGGACATGGAGGACAGGGGGACATGGAGGACAGGGGGACATGGAGGACAGGGGGACATGGAGGACAGGGGGACATGGAGGACAGGGAGACATGGAGGACAGGGGGACATGGAGGACAGGGGGACATGGAGGACAGGGGACAAGGAGGACAGGGGGACATGGAGGACAGGGGGACATGGAGGACAGGGGGACATGGAGGACAGAGAGACAGGGGACAGGGAGGACAGGGAGGACATGGAGGACAGGGGGACAGGAGGACAGGGAGACAGGGAGGACAGGGAGGACAGGGAGGACAGGGAGGACAGGGGGGACAGGGAGGACAGGGAGGACAGGGGGGAGGACAGGGAGGACAGGGAAAGGGAGGACAGGGAGGAAAGGGAGGACAGGGAGGACAGGGAGGACATGGAGGACAGGGAGGACAGGGAGGACAGGGAGGACAGGGAGGACAGGGAGGACAGGGAGGACAGGGAGGACAGGGAGGACAGGGAGACAGGAGGACAGGGAGACAGGAGGACAGGGAGACAGGAGGACAGGGAGGACATGGAGGACAGGGAGGACAGGGAGGACAGGGAGGACAGGGAGGACAGAGAGGACAGGGAGGACATGAGGACAGGGAAGACATGAGGACAGGGAGGACAGGGAGGACAGGGAGGACAGGGAGACAGGGAGGACAGGGAGACAGGGAAGACAGGGAAGACAGGGAGGACAGGGAGGACAGGGAGGACATGAGGACAGGGAAGACATGAGGACAGGGAAGACAGGGAGGACAGGGAGGACAGGGAGGACAGGGAGGACATGAGGACAGGGAAGACATGAGGACAGGGAGACAGGGAGAAGAGGGAGGAGAGGGAGGAGAGGGAGGACAGGGAGGACAGGAAGGAGAGGGAGGACAGGGAGGAGAGAGAGGAGAGGGAGGACAGGGAGGACAGGGAGGACAGGAGACAGGGGACAGGGAGGACAGGGAGACAGGAGACAGGGAGACAGGGAGGACAGGGAGGACATGAGGACAGGGAGGACAGGGAGGACAGGGAGACAGGAGGACAGGGAGACAGGAGGACAGGGAGACAGGGAGGACAGGGAAGACAGGGAGGACAGGGAGGACAGGGAGGACAGGGAGGACATGGAGCACAGGGAGACAGGAGGACAGGGAGACAGGGAGGACAGGGAGACAGGGAGGACAGGGAGGACAGGGAGGACAGGGAGGACAGGGAGGACAGGGAGGACAGGGAGGACAGGGAGGACAGGGAGGACAGGGGAGACAGGGAGGACAGGGAGACATGGAGGACAGGGAGACAGGGAGGACAGGGAGGACAGGGAGGACAGGGAGACAGGGTAGACAGGGAGGACAGGGAGGACAGGGAGGACAGGGAGGACAGGGAAGACAGGGAGGACAGGGAGGACAGGGAAGACAGGGAGGACAGGGAGACAGGGAGGACAGGGAGGACAGGGAGGACAGGGAGACAGGAGGACAGGGAGACAGGGAGGACAGGGAAGACAGGGAGGACAGGTAAGACAGGGAAGACATGGACGACAGGGAGGACAGGGAGGACAGGGAGGACAGGGAGGACAGGGAAGACATGGAGGACAGGGAGGACAGGGAGGACAGGGAGGACAGGGAGGACAGGGAGGACAGGGAAGACAGGGAGGACAGGGAAGACAGGGAGGACAGGGAGGACATGAGGACAGGGAAGACATGAGGACAGGGAAGACAGGGAAGACAGGGAGGACAGGGAGGACAGGGAGGACAGGAGGACAGGGAAGACATGAGGACAGGGAGACAGGGAAGACAGGGAGGACAGGGAGGACAGGGGACAGGAGGACAGGGGGACAGGGAGGACAGGGAGGACAGTGAGGACAGGGAGACATGGAGTACAGGGGGACAGGGAGGACAGGGGGACAGGGAGGACAGGGGGACATAGGACAGGGGACATGGAGGACAGGGGGACATGGAGGACAGGGGGACATGGAGGACAGGGGACATGGAGGACAGGGGGACATGGAGGACAGGGGGACATGGAGGACAGGGGGACATGGAGGACAGGGGGACATGGAGGACAGGGGGACATGGAGGACAGGGGGACAGAGGGGACATGGAGGACAGGGGGACATGGAGGACAGGGGGACATGGAGGACAGGGGGACATGGAGGACAGGGGGACATGGAGGACAGGGGGACATGGAGGACAGGGGGACATGGAGGACAGGGGGACATGGAGGACAGGGGACATGGAGGACAGAGGGACATGGAGGACAGGGGACATGGAGGACAGGGGGACATGGAGAACAGGGGACATGGAGGACAGGGGGACATGGAGGACAGGGGGACATGGAGGACAGGGGGACATGGAGGACAGGGGGACATGGAGGACAGGGGGACATGGAGGACAGGGGGACATGGAGGACAGGGGGACATGGAGGACAGGGGGACATGGAGGACAGGGGGACATGGAGGACAGGGGGACATGGAGGACAGGGGACATGGAGGACAGGGGGACATGGAGGACAGGGGGACATGGAGGACAGGGGGACATGGAGGACAGGGGGACATGGAGGACAGGGGGACATGGAGGACAGGGGGACATGGAGGACAGGGGGACATGGAGGACAGGGGGACATGGAGGACAGGGGGACATGGAGGACAGGGGGACATGGAGGACAGGGGGACATGGAGGACAGGGGGACATGGAGGACAGGGGGACATGGAGGACAGGGGGACATGGAGGACAGGGGGACATGGAGGACAGGGGGACATGGAGGACAGGGGGACATGGAGGACAGGGGGACATGGAGGACAGGGGGACATGGAGGACAGGGGACATGGAGGACAGGGGGACATGGAGGACAGAGGGACATGGAGGACAGGGGGACATGGAGGACAGGAGACATGGAGACAGAGACATGGAGGACAGGAGACATGGAGACAGAGGACATGGAGGACAGGGGGACATGGAGACAGAGACATGGAGACAGAGGACATGGAGGAGACAGAGGACATGGAGGAGACCGAGGACATGGAGACAAGGACATGGAGACAGAGACATGGAGACAGAGACATGGAGACAGAGACATGGAGGACAGGAGGACATGGAGGACAGGGGACATGGAGACAGGGGACATGGAGGACAGGGGGACATGGAGGACAGGGAGGACAGGGAGGACAGGGAGACAGGGAAGGACATGGAGGACAGGGGGACATGGAGGACAGGGAGACATGGAGGACAGGGAGGACATGGAGGACAGGGAGACATGGAGGACAGGGGGGACATGGAGGACATGGGGACATGGAAGACAGGGGGACATGGAGGACAGGGAGGACATGGAGGACAGGGAGGACATGGAGGACAGGGGGACATGGAGGACAGGGGACATGGAGGACAGGGGGACATGGAGGACAGGGGGACATGGAGGACAGGGAGGACATGAGGACAGGGAAGACATGAGGACAGGGAAGACATGAGGACAGGGAGGACAGGGAGGACAGGGAGGACAGGGAGGACAGGGAGGACAGGGAGGACAGGGAGGACAGGGAAGACAGGGAGGACAGGGAGGACAGGGAGGACAGGGAGGACATGAGGACAGGGAAGACATGAGGACAGGGAGGACAGGGAGGACAGGGAGGACAGGGAAGACAGGGAGGACAGGGAGGACAGGGAGGACAGGGAGGACAGGGAGGACAGGAGGAGGGAGACAGGGAGGAGAGGGAGGAGAGGGAGGACAGGGAGGACAGGAAGGACAGGGAGGACAGGGAGGACAGGGAGGACAGGGAGGACAGGGAGGACAGGGAGGACAGGGAGGACAGGGAGGACAGGGAGGACAGGGAAGACAGGGAGGACAGGGAGGACAGGGAGGACATGAGGACAGGGAGGACAGGGAGGACAGGGAGGACAGGGAGGACAGGGAGGACAGGGAGGACAGGGAAGACAGGGAGGACAGGGAAGACAGGGAGGACAGGGAGGACAGGGAGGACAGGGAAGACAGGGAGGACAGGGAGGACAGGGAGGACAGGGAAGACAGGGAGGACAGGGAGGACAGGGAGGACAGGGAGGACAGGGAGGACAGGGAAGACAGGGAGGACAGGGAAGACAGGGAGGACAGGGAAGACAGGGAGGACAGGGAGGACAGGGAAGACAGGGAGGACAGGGAGGACAGGGAGGACAGGGAAGACAGGGAGGACAGGGAGGACAGGGAGGACATGAGGACAGGGAAGACAGGGAGGACAGGGAAGACAGGGAGGACAGGGAGGACAGGGAGGACAGGGAAGACAGGGAGGACAGGGAGGACAGGGAAGACAGGGAGGACAGGGAGGACAGGGAGGACAGGGAGGACAGGGAGGACAGGGAAGACAGGGAGGACAGGGAGGACAGGGAAGACAGGGAGGACAGGGAGGACAGGGAAGACAGGGAGGACAGGGAGGACAGGGAGGACAGGGAGGACAGGGAAGACAGGGAGGACAGGGAGGACAGGGAGGACAGGGAAGACAGGGAGGACAGGGAGGACAGGGAGGACAGGGAGGACAGGGAAGACAGGGAGGACAGGGAAGACAGGGAGGACAGGGAGGACAGGGAAGACAGGGAGGACAGGGAGGACAGGGAGGACAGGGAAGACAGGGAAGACAGGGAGGACAGGGAAGACAGGGAGGACAGGGAAGACAGGGAGGACAGGGAAGACAGGGAAGACAGGGAGGACAGGGAGGACAGGGAGGACAGGGAAGACAGGGAGGACAGGGAAGACATGAGGACAGGGAGGACAGGGAAGACAGGGAAGACAGGGAAGACAGGGAGGACAGGGAAGACAGGGAGGACAGGGAGGACAGGGAAGACAGGGAGGACAGGGAGGACAGGGAAGACAGGGAGGACAGGGAGGACAGGGAAGACAGGGAGGACAGGGAAGACAGGGAGGACAGGGAGGACAGGGAGGACAGGGAAGACAGGGAGGACAGGGAGGACAGGGAAGACAGGGAAGACAGGGAGGACAGGGAGACAGGGAGGACAGGGAAGACAGGGAGGACATGAGGACAGGGAAGACAGGGAGGACAGGGAGGACAGGGAGGACAGGGAAGACAGGGAGGACAGGGAAGACAGGGAAGACAGGGAGGACAGGGAAGACAGGGAAGACAGGGAAGACAGGGAGGACAGGGAAGACAGGGAGGACAGGGAGGACAGGGAAGACAGGGAGGACAGGGAAGACAGGGAGGACAGGGAAGACAGGGAGGACAGGGAAGACAGGGAGGACAGGGAGGACAGGGAGGACAGGGAAGACAGGGAGGACAGGGAGGACAGGGAAGACAGGGAGGACAGGGAAGACAGGGAAGACAGGGAGGACAGGGAAGACAGGGAGGACAGGGAAGACAGGGAAGACAGGGAGGACAGGGAAGACAGGGAAGACAGGGAAGACAGGGAGGACAGGGAGGACAGGGAGGACAGGGAAGACAGGGAGGACAGGGAGGACAGGGAAGACAGGGAGGACAGGGAAGACAGGGAGGACAGGAACAGGGAAGACAGGGAGACAGGGAGACAGGAGACAGGGAGACAGGGAGACACGGAGACAGGGAGACAGGGAGACAGGGAGACAGGGAGACAGGGAGACAGGGAGACACGGAGACAGGGAGACACGGAGACAGGGAGACACGGAGACAGGGAGACACGGAGACACGGAGACGGGGACACGGAGACACGGAGACACGGAGACATGGAGACACGGAGACATGGAGACAGGGAGACACGGAGACAGGGATCAGGGAGACAGGGAGACAGGGAAGACAAGGAGACAGGGGGACATGGAGACAGGGAGACAGGGAGACAGGGAGACAGGAGACAGGACAGGAGGACAGGAGGACAGAGACATGGAGACAGAGACATGGACACAGAGACATGAAGACAGAGACATGGAGACAGAGACATGGAGACAGAGACATGGAGACAGAGACATGGAGACAGAGACATGGAGACAGAGACATGGAGACAGAGACATGGAGACAGAGACATGGAGACAGAGACATGGAGACAGAGACTTGGAGACAGAGACATGGAGACAGAGACATGGAGACAGAGACATGGAGACAGAGACATGGAGACAGAGACATGGAGACAGAGACATGGAGACAGAGACATGGAGACAGAGACATGGAGACAGAGACATGGAGACAGAGACATGGAGACAGAGACATGGAGACAGAGACATGGAGACAGAGACATGGAGACAGAGACATGGAGACAGAGGACATGGAGACAGAGACATGGAGACAGAGACATGGAGACAGAGACATGGAGACAGAGACATGGAGACAGAGACATGGAGACAGAGACATGGAGACAGAGACATGGAGACAGAGACATGGAGACAGAGACATGGAGACAGAGACATGGAGACAGAGACATGGAGACAGAGACATGGAGACAGAGACATGGAGACAGAGACATGGAGACAGAGACATGGAGACAGAGACATGGAGAGACTGGAGGAAGGGGACATGGAGGCACCGGGGACATGGAGGAGCTGGGGGAACATGCCGAGGGACAAAGGGGGGACATCGGAGGTCAGAGGGACATGGAGGACAGCGCGGGAACATGCGAGGACAGCGGGGACATGCGAGGCAGCAGGGGGACATGGGAGGCACAGAGGGACTACGGAGGACAGGGGGACATGCGGGACAGGGGGACATGGGAGAGAACATGGGGACATGGAGGGACAGGGGGACATGGAGGGACCGACAGGGATCCATGTGAAGCTGCCAGGGGGACATGAGAGGACAACGAAGCAACTGGGGGGACATGCTTCTTGACGCGCCAGAGGGACATGGAGGACATGGGGACGATGGAGGATAGGGGGACATGGAGGACAGGGGGACATGGCGGGACAGGGGTACATTGGAGGCACAGGGGGGCCATGGAGGGACTCGGCGGTGCCGCGAGGGTGGCCGTAGCCCTGCACCTCTTTCTCCGGGGGGGGGGGTGGAGATGTCGGCACTCCACTGGCAGACAAGAGTCGTGGGTTCGTTGAATCGTTAGCCAACACAAACGTGATTGCGAAGGCAGATAGACAGACAGACAGACAGACAGACAGACAGACAGACAGACAGACAGACAGACAGACAGACAGACAGACAGACAGACAACAGACAGACAGACAGACAGACAGACAGACAGACAGACAACAGACAGACAGACAGACAGACAGACGACATACAGACAGACAGACAGACAGACAGACAGACAGACAGACAGACAGACACAGACAGACAGACAGACAGACAGACAGACAGACAGACAGACAGACAGACACACGACAGACAACAGACAGACAGACACAGACAGACAGACACACAGACAGACAGACAGACAGACAGACAGACAGACAGACAGACAGACAGACAGACAGACAGACAGACAGACAGACAGACAGACAGACAGACAGACAGACAGACAGACAGACAGACAGACAGACAGACAGAC
>JAWQFJ010016979.1:55000-62376 GCA_034096865.1 Theodoxus fluviatilis | reverse complement strand
TGGCTTGCTGCTGCTTGCAGTTCCTGGAGGGCAGACGGTATTGACCTGGCTTGCTGCTGCTTGCAGTTCCTGGAGGGCAGACGGTATTGACCTGGCTTGCTGCTGCTTGCAGTTCCTGGAGGGCAGACGGTATTGACCTGGCTTGCTGCTGCTTGCAGTTCCTGGAGGGCAGACGGTATTGACCTGGCTTGCTGCTGCTTGCAGTTCCTGGAGGGCAGACGGTATTGACCTGGCTTGCTGCTGCTTGCAGTTCCTGGAGGGCAGACGGTATTGACCTGGCTTGCTGCTGCTTGCAGTTCCTGGAGGGCAGACGGTATTGACCTGGCTTGCTGCTGCTTGCAGTTCCTGGAGGGCAGACGGTATTGACCTGGCTTGCTGCTGCTTGCAGTTCCTGGAGGGCAGACGGTATTGACCTGGCTTGCTGCTGCTTGCAGTTCCTGGAGGGCAGACGGTATTGACCTGGCTTGCTGCTGCTTGCAGTTCCTGGAGGGCAGACGGTATTGACCTGGCTTGCTGCTGCTTGCAGTTCCTGGAGGGCAGACGGTATTGACCTGGCTTGCTGCTGCTTGCAGTTCCTGGAGGGCAGACGGTATTGACCTGGCTTGCTGCTGCTTGCAGTTCCTGGAGGGCAGACGGTATTGACCTGGCTTGCTGCTGCTTGCAGTTCCTGGAGGGCAGACGGTATGAACCTGGCTTGCTGCTGCTTGCAGTTCCTGGAGGGCAGACGGTATTGACCTGGCTTGCTGCTGCTTGCAGTTCCTGGAGGGCAGACGGTATTGACCTGGCTTGCTGCTGCTTGCAGTTCCTGGAGGGCAGACGGTATTGACCTGGCTTGCTGCTGCTTGCAGTTCCTGGAGGGCAGACGGTATTGACCTGGCTTGCTGCTGCTTGCAGTTCCTGGAGGGCAGACGGTATTGACCTGGCTTGCTGCTGCTTGCAGTTCCTGGAGGGCAGACGGTATTGACCTGGCTTGCTGCTGCTTGCAGTTCCTGGAGGGCAGACGGTATTGACCTGGCTTGCTGCTGCTTGCAGTTCCTGGAGGGCAGACGGTATTGACCTGGCTTGCTGCTGCTTGCAGTTCCTGGAGGGCAGACGGTATTGACCTGGCTTGCTGCTGCTTGCAGTTCCTGGAGGGCAGACGGTATTGACCTGGCTTGCTGCTGCTTGCAGTTCCTGGAGGGCAGACGGTATTGACCTGGCTTGCTGCTGCTTGCAGTTCCTGGAGGGCAGACGGTATTGACCTGGCTTGCTGCTGCTTGCAGTTCCTGGAGGGCAGACGGTATTGACCTGGCTTGCTGCTGCTTGCAGTTCCTGGAGGGCAGACGGTATTGACCTGGCTTGCTGCTGCTTGCAGTTCCTGGAGGGCAGACGGTATTGACCTGGCTTGCTGCTGCTTGCAGTTCCTGGAGGGCAGACGGTATTGACCTGGCTTGCTGCTGCTTGCAGTTCCTGGAGGGCAGACGGTATTGACCTGGCTTGCTGCTGCTTGCAGTTCCTGGAGGGCAGACGGTATTGACCTGGCTTGCTGCTGCTTGCAGTTCCTGGAGGGCAGACGGTATTGACCTGGCTTGCTGCTGCTTGCAGTTCCTGGAGGGCAGACGGTATTGACCTGGCTTGCTGCTGCTTGCAGTTCCTGGAGGGCAGACGGTATTGACCTGGCTTGCTGCTGCTTGCAGTTCCTGGAGGGCAGACGGTATTGACCTGGCTTGCTGCTGCTTGCAGTTCCTGGAGGGCAGACGGTATTGACCTGGCTTGCTGCTGCTTGCAGTTCCTGGAGGGCAGACGGTATTGACCTGGCTTGCTGCTGCTTGCAGTTCCTGGAGGGCAGACGGTATTGACCTGGCTTGCTGCTGCTTGCAGTTCCTGGAGGGCAGACGGTATTGACCTGGCTTGCTGCTGCTTGCAGTTCCTGGAGGGCAGACGGTATTGACCTGGCTTGCTGCTGCTTGCAGTTCCTGGAGGGCAGACGGTATTGACCTGGCTTGCTGCTGCTTGCAGTTCCTGGAGGGCAGACGGTATTGACCTGGCTTGCTGCTGCTTGCAGTTCCTGGAGGGCAGACGGTATTGACCTGGCTTGCTGCTGCTTGCAGTTCCTGGAGGGCAGACGGTATTGACCTGGCTTGCTGCTGCTTGCAGTTCCTGGAGGGCAGACGGTATTGACCTGGCTTGCTGCTGCTTGCAGTTCCTGGAGGGCAGACGGTATTGACCTGGCTTGCTGCTGCTTGCAGTTCCTGGAGGGCAGACGGTATTGACCTGGCTTGCTGCTGCTTGCAGTTCCTGGAGGGCAGACGGTATTGACCTGGCTTGCTGCTGCTTGCAGTTCCTGGAGGGCAGACGGTATTGACCTGGCTTGCTGCTGCTTGCAGTTCCTGGAGGGCAGACGGTATTGACCTGGCTTGCTGCTGCTTGCAGTTCCTGGAGGGCAGACGGTATTGACCTGGCTTGCTGCTGCTTGCAGTTCCTGGAGGGCAGACGGTATTGACCTGGCTTGCTGCTGCTTGCAGTTCCTGGAGGGCAGACGGTATTGACCTGGCTTGCTGCTGCTTGCAGTTCCTGGAGGGCAGACGGTATTGACCTGGCTTGCTGCTGCTTGCAGTTCCTGGAGGGCAGACGGTATTGACCTGGCTTGCTGCTGCTTGCAGTTCCTGGAGGGCAGACGGTATTGACCTGGCTTGCTGCTGCTTGCAGTTCCTGGAGGGCAGACGGTATTGACCTGGCTTGCTGCTGCTTGCAGTTCCTGGAGGGCAGACGGTATTGACCTGGCTTGCTGCTGCTTGCAGTTCCTGGAGGGCAGACGGTATTGACCTGGCTTGCTGCTGCTTGCAGTTCCTGGAGGGCAGACGGTATTGACCTGGCTTGCTGCTGCTTGCAGTTCCTGGAGGGCAGACGGTATTGACCTGGCTTGCTGCTGCTTGCAGTTCCTGGAGGGCAGACGGTATTGACCTGGCTTGCTGCTGCTTGCAGTTCCTGGAGGGCAGACGGTATTGACCTGGCTTGCTGCTGCTTGCAGTTCCTGGAGGGCAGACGGTATTGACCTGGCTTGCTGCTGCTTGCAGTTCCTGGAGGGCAGACGGTATTGACCTGGCTTGCTGCTGCTTGCAGTTCCTGGAGGGCAGACGGTATTGACCTGGCTTGCTGCTGCTTGCAGTTCCTGGAGGGCAGACGGTATTGACCTGGCTTGCTGCTGCTTGCAGTTCCTGGAGGGCAGACGGTATTGACCTGGCTTGCTGCTGCTTGCAGTTCCTGGAGGGCAGACGGTATTGACCTGGCTTGCTGCTGCTTGCAGTTCCTGGAGGGCAGACGGTATTGACCTGGCTTGCTGCTGCTTGCAGTTCCTGGAGGGCAGACGGTATTGACCTGGCTTGCTGCTGCTTGCAGTTCCTGGAGGGCAGACGGTATTGACCTGGCTTGCTGCTGCTTGCAGTTCCTGGAGGGCAGACGGTATTGACCTGGCTTGCTGCTGCTTGCAGTTCCTGGAGGGCAGACGGTATTGACCTGGCTTGCTGCTGCTTGCAGTTCCTGGAGGGCAGACGGTATTGACCTGGCTTGCTGCTGCTTGCAGTTCCTGGAGGGCAGACGGTATTGACCTGGCTTGCTGCTGCTTGCAGTTCCTGGAGGGCAGACGGTATTGACCTGGCTTGCTGCTGCTTGCAGTTCCTGGAGGGCAGACGGTATTGACCTGGCTTGCTGCTGCTTGCAGTTCCTGGAGGGCAGACGGTATTGACCTGGCTTGCTGCTGCTTGCAGTTCCTGGAGGGCAGACGGTATTGACCTGGCTTGCTGCTGCTTGCAGTTCCTGGAGGGCAGACGGTATTGACCTGGCTTGCTGCTGCTTGCAGTTCCTGGAGGGCAGACGGTATTGACCTGGCTTGCTGCTGCTTGCAGTTCCTGGAGGGCAGACGGTATTGACCTGGCTTGCTGCTGCTTGCAGTTCCTGGAGGGCAGACGGTATTGACCTGGCTTGCTGCTGCTTGCAGTTCCTGGAGGGCAGACGGTATTGACCTGGCTTGCTGCTGCTTGCAGTTCCTGGAGGGCAGACGGTATTGACCTGGCTTGCTGCTGCTTGCAGTTCCTGGAGGGCAGACGGTATTGACCTGGCTTGCTGCTGCTTGCAGTTCCTGGAGGGCAGACGGTATTGACCTGGCTTGCTGCTGCTTGCAGTTCCTGGAGGGCAGACGGTATTGACCTGGCTTGCTGCTGCTTGCAGTTCCTGGAGGGCAGACGGTATTGACCTGGCTTGCTGCTGCTTGCAGTTCCTGGAGGGCAGACGGTATTGACCTGGCTTGCTGCTGCTTGCAGTTCCTGGAGGGCAGACGGTATTGACCTGGCTTGCTGCTGCTTGCAGTTCCTGGAGGGCAGACGGTATTGACCTGGCTTGCTGCTGCTTGCAGTTCCTGGAGGGCAGACGGTATTGACCTGGCTTGCTGCTGCTTGCAGTTCCTGGAGGGCAGACGGTATTGACCTGGCTTGCTGCTGCTTGCAGTTCCTGGAGGGCAGACGGTATTGACCTGGCTTGCTGCTGCTTGCAGTTCCTGGAGGGCAGACGGTATTGACCTGGCTTGCTGCTGCTTGCAGTTCCTGGAGGGCAGACGGTATTGACCTGGCTTGCTGCTGCTTGCAGTTCCTGGAGGGCAGACGGTATTGACCTGGCTTGCTGCTGCTTGCAGTTCCTGGAGGGCAGACGGTATTGACCTGGCTTGCTGCTGCTTGCAGTTCCTGGAGGGCAGACGGTATTGACCTGGCTTGCTGCTGCTTGCAGTTCCTGGAGGGCAGACGGTATTGACCTGGCTTGCTGCTGCTTGCAGTTCCTGGAGGGCAGACGGTATTGACCTGGCTTGCTGCTGCTTGCAGTTCCTGGAGGGCAGACGGTATTGACCTGGCTTGCTGCTGCTTGCAGTTCCTGGAGGGCAGACGGTATTGACCTGGCTTGCTGCTGCTTGCAGTTCCTGGAGGGCAGACGGTATTGACCTGGCTTGCTGCTGCTTGCAGTTCCTGGAGGGCAGACGGTATTGACCTGGCTTGCTGCTGCTTGCAGTTCCTGGAGGGCAGACGGTATTGACCTGGCTTGCTGCTGCTTGCAGTTCCTGGAGGGCAGACGGTATTGACCTGGCTTGCTGCTGCTTGCAGTTCCTGGAGGGCAGACGGTATTGACCTGGCTTGCTGCTGCTTGCAGTTCCTGGAGGGCAGACGGTATTGACCTGGCTTGCTGCTGCTTGCAGTTCCTGGAGGGCAGACGGTATTGACCTGGCTTGCTGCTGCTTGCAGTTCCTGGAGGGCAGACGGTATTGACCTGGCTTGCTGCTGCTTGCAGTTCCTGGAGGGCAGACGGTATTGACCTGGCTTGCTGCTGCTTGCAGTTCCTGGAGGGCAGACGGTATTGACCTGGCTTGCTGCTGCTTGCAGTTCCTGGAGGGCAGACGGTATTGACCTGGCTTGCTGCTGCTTGCAGTTCCTGGAGGGCAGACGGTATTGACCTGGCTTGCTGCTGCTTGCAGTTCCTGGAGGGCAGACGGTATTGACCTGGCTTGCTGCTGCTTGCAGTTCCTGGAGGGCAGACGGTATTGACCTGGCTTGCTGCTGCTTGCAGTTCCTGGAGGGCAGACGGTATTGACCTGGCTTGCTGCTGCTTGCAGTTCCTGGAGGGCAGACGGTATTGACCTGGCTTGCTGCTGCTTGCAGTTCCTGGAGGGCAGACGGTATTGACCTGGCTTGCTGCTGCTTGCAGTTCCTGGAGGGCAGACGGTATTGACCTGGCTTGCTGCTGCTTGCAGTTCCTGGAGGGCAGACGGTATTGACCTGGCTTGCTGCTGCTTGCAGTTCCTGGAGGGCAGACGGTATTGACCTGGCTTGCTGCTGCTTGCAGTTCCTGGAGGGCAGACGGTATTGACCTGGCTTGCTGCTGCTTGCAGTTCCTGGAGGGCAGACGGTATTGACCTGGCTTGCTGCTGCTTGCAGTTCCTGGAGGGCAGACGGTATTGACCTGGCTTGCTGCTGCTTGCAGTTCCTGGAGGGCAGACGGTATTGACCTGGCTTGCTGCTGCTTGCAGTTCCTGGAGGGCAGACGGTATTGACCTGGCTTGCTGCTGCTTGCAGTTCCTGGAGGGCAGACGGTATTGACCTGGCTTGCTGCTGCTTGCAGTTCCTGGAGGGCAGACGGTATTGACCTGGCTTGCTGCTGCTTGCAGTTCCTGGAGGGCAGACGGTATTGACCTGGCTTGCTGCTGCTTGCAGTTCCTGGAGGGCAGACGGTATTGACCTGGCTTGCTGCTGCTTGCAGTTCCTGGAGGGCAGACGGTATTGACCTGGCTTGCTGCTGCTTGCAGTTCCTGGAGGGCAGACGGTATTGACCTGGCTTGCTGCTGCTTGCAGTTCCTGGAGGGCAGACGGTATTGACCTGGCTTGCTGCTGCTTGCAGTTCCTGGAGGGCAGACGGTATTGACCTGGCTTGCTGCTGCTTGCAGTTCCTGGAGGGCAGACGGTATTGACCTGGCTTGCTGCTGCTTGCAGTTCCTGGAGGGCAGACGGTATTGACCTGGCTTGCTGCTGCTTGCAGTTCCTGGAGGGCAGACGGTATTGACCTGGCTTGCTGCTGCTTGCAGTTCCTGGAGGGCAGACGGTATTGACCTGGCTTGCTGCTGCTTGCAGTTCCTGGAGGGCAGACGGTATTGACCTGGCTTGCTGCTGCTTGCAGTTCCTGGAGGGCAGACGGTATTGACCTGGCTTGCTGCTGCTTGCAGTTCCTGGAGGGCAGACGGTATTGACCTGGCTTGCTGCTGCTTGCAGTTCCTGGAGGGCAGACGGTATTGACCTGGCTTGCTGCTGCTTGCAGTTCCTGGAGGGCAGACGGTATTGACCTGGCTTGCTGCTGCTTGCAGTTCCTGGAGGGCAGACGGTATTGACCTGGCTTGCTGCTGCTTGCAGTTCCTGGAGGGCAGACGGTATTGACCTGGCTTGCTGCTGCTTGCAGTTCCTGGAGGGCAGACGGTATTGACCTGGCTTGCTGCTGCTTGCAGTTCCTGGAGGGCAGACGGTATTGACCTGGCTTGCTGCTGCTTGCAGTTCCTGGAGGGCAGACGGTATTGACCTGGCTTGCTGCTGCTTGCAGTTCCTGGAGGGCAGACGGTATTGACCTGGCTTGCTGCTGCTTGCAGTTCCTGGAGGGCAGACGGTATTGACCTGGCTTGCTGCTGCTTGCAGTTCCTGGAGGGCAGACGGTATTGACCTGGCTTGCTGCTGCTTGCAGTTCCTGGAGGGCAGACGGTATTGACCTGGCTTGCTGCTGCTTGCAGTTCCTGGAGGGCAGACGGTATTGACCTGGCTTGCTGCTGCTTGCAGTTCCTGGAGGGCAGACGGTATTGACCTGGCTTGCTGCTGCTT
>JAWQFJ010016979.1:35000-50000 GCA_034096865.1 Theodoxus fluviatilis | reverse complement strand
TCAGTATGTGTCAGTGTGTGTCAGTGTGTGTCAGTGTATGTGTCAGTGTATGTGTCAGTGTGTGTCAGTGTGTGTCAGTGTATGTGTCAGTGTATGTGTCAGTGTGTGTCAGTGTGTGTCAGTGTGTGTCAGTGTGTGTCAGTGTGTGTGTCAGTGTGTGTGTCAGTGTATGTGCCAGTGTGTGTCAGTGTGTGTCAGTATATGTGTCAGTGTGTGTCAGTGTATGTGTCAGTGTGTGTCAGTGTGTGTCAGTGTGTGTCAGTGTGTGTCAGTGTATGTGTCAGTGTGTGTCAGTGTATGTGTCAGTGTGTGTCAGTGTGTGTCAGTGTGTGTCAGTGTGTATCAGTGTGTGTCAGTGTGTGTCAGTGTATGTGTCAGTGTATGTGTCAGTGTGTGTCAGTGTGTATCAGTGTGTGTCAGTGTGTGTCAGTGTGTGTCAGTGTGTGTCAGTGTGTGTCAGTGTGTGTCAGTGTATGTGTCAGTGTGTGTCAGTGTGTGTCAGTGTATGTGTCAGTGTGTGTCAGTGTATGTGTCAGTGTGTGTCAGTGTGTGTCAGTGTGTGTCAGTGTGTGTCAGTGTGTGTCAGTGTGTGTCAGTGTAGTGTCAGTGTGTGTCAGTGTGTGTCAGTGTGTGTCAGTGTGTGTCAGTGTATGTGTCAGTGTGTGTCATTGTGTGTCAGTGTGTGTCAGTGTATGTGTCATTGTGTGTCAGTTTGTGTCAGTGTGTGTCAGTGTGTGTCAGTAAGTGTCAGTGTGTGTCAGTGTGTGTCAGTGTGTGTCAGTGTGTGTCAGTGTGTGTCAGTGTGTGTCAGTGTGTGTCAGTGTGTGTCAGTGTGTGTCAGTGTGTGTCAGTGTATGTGTCAGTGTGTGTCAGTATGTGTCAGTGTGTGTGTCAGTGTGTGTCTTGTGACGGCGACAAAGGCGATGACGCCTACGACGACGGTGCCGACGGAAGGTGACAGCAATGGAAAGTGACGAGAGCGATGGGAAGTGACGAGAGCGATGGGAAGTGACGAGAGCGATGGGAAGTGACGAGAGCGATGGGAAGTGACGAGAGCGATGGGAAGTGACGAGAGCGATGGGAAGTGACGAGAGCGATGGGAAGTGACGGGAAGTGATGGGAAGTGACGGGAAGTGACGAGAGCGATGGGAAGTGACGAGAGCGATGGGAAGTGACGAGAGCGATGGGAAGTGACGAGAGCGATGGGAAGTGACGAGAGCGATGGGAAGTGACGAGAGCGATGGGAAGTGACGAGAGCGATGGGAAGTGACGGGAAGTGATGGGAAGTGACGAGAGCGATGGGAAGTGACGAGAGCGATGGGAAGTGACGGGAAGTGATGGGAAGTGACGGGAAGTGACGAGAGCGATGGGAAGTGACGAGAGCGATGGGAAGTGACGAGAGCGATGGGAAGTGACGAGAGCGATGGGAAGTGACGAGAGCGATGGGAAGTGACGAGAGCGATGGGAAGTGACGAGAGCGATGGGAAGTGACGAGAAGTGACGAGAGCGATGGGAAGTGACGAGAGCGATGGGAAGTGACGAGAGCGATGGGAAGTGACGAGAGCGATGGGAAGTGACGAGAGCGATGGGAAGTGACGGAAGTGACGAGAGCGATGGGAAGTGACGAGAGCGATGGGAAGTGACGAGAGCGATGGGAAGTGACGAGAGCGATGGGAAGTGACGGGAAGTGACGAGAGCGATGGGAAGTGACGAGAGCGATGGGAAGTGACGAGAGCGATGGGAAGTGACGAGAGCGATGGGAAGTGACGAGAGCGATGGGAAGTGACGAGAGCGATGGGAAGTGACGAGAGCGATGGGAAGTGACGAGAGCGATGGGAAGTGACGAGAGCGATGGGAAGTGACGAGAGCGATGGGAAGTGACGAGAGCGATGGGAAGTGACGAGAGCGATGGGAAGTGACGGGAAGTGACGAGAGCGATGGGAAGTGACGAGAGCGATGGGAAGTGACGAGAGCGACGGGAAGTGAGGAGAGCGATGGGAAGTGACGAGAGCGATGGAAAGTGACGAGAGCGATGGGAAGTGACGAGAGCGACGGGAAGTGACGAGAGCGACGGGAAGTGACGAGAGCGATGGAAAGTGACGAGAGCGATGGGAAGTGACGAGAGCGATGGGAAGTGACGAGAGCGATGGGAAGTGACGAGAGCGATGGGAAGTGACGGGAAGTGACGAGAGCGATGGGAAGTGACGAGAGCGATGGGAAGTGACGAGAGCGATGGGAAGTGACGAGAGCGATGGGAAGTGACGAGAGCGATGGGAAGTGACGGGAAGTGACGAGAGCGATGGGAAGTGACGAGAGCGATGGGAACGCTGACGTCTGCTTTCCTCGCCTCCGCAGCAAATCCAGGAGGAGAAGCGGCGAGTGCGGGGTCTGGAGGCGCGGCGCGCGGACAGGGCGCGCCTGCTGGACATCCAGGCCACGAACAACAGAGACACGCGGCGCAAGCTGGACAAGCGGGAAGCGGCTATGGCCCAGTGCCGCGCCGACCTCCGGCTGGCCCAGGATGACTTCTCCCAAACATTCAGCCAGGTACGCACACTGGTGGTCTCCCTTTGTACCGGAAGTTGTTGCCCATTGTCTCTCTTTGTAGGCAAGACGCCCCCCCCCCCCTCCCCCCCATTGTACCCTAGTAGCCTCCCTTGTAGCCAGTTGCCTCCCTTGGTTTGAAGTTGGAAGGCAAAAGAGCCTGGATGACGAGCTTGCAGAAAGAGATGGATGAGCAGTTGACATGAAGAATTTGCATAAAGAGTTCACACTGGGAGACAGGAAACTGCAGATTTGGTGTGTGTGTGTGTGTGTGTGTGTGTGCGTGTGTGTGCGTGCGTGCGTGATTGCGTGCGTGTGTGTGTGTGTGAGCGCGTGCGTGCGTGCGTGGATGTGTGTGCGTGTGCGTGTGTGCACATGTGTGCATGCGTGTTTGCGTAGGTGCGTGCGTGCGTGCGTGTGTGTGTGCGTGCCTTTTCGTGTGCGTGCGTGCGTACGTGTGTGCGTGCCTTTTCATGTGCGTGCGTGCGTGCGTGTGTGTGTGCGTGCCTTTTCGTGTGCTTGCGTGCGTACGTGTGTGCGTGCGTGTGTGTGTGCGCGCGTGCGTGCGTGCGTGTGTTCGTGTGTGTTACAGCTGGAGACTGCAGGTGTGCGTGTTACAGCTTGTTACAAGTAGTAATAAGAAAACTAATCTTTTCTTTGGTTCGTTAATTGTCTAGGGTAACTTGTATTATCTACTTGCCACCTTCCATTCCTCATTCAGACAACGATGACGTACGTCCACAAATGAGGGATGGGATACCAAAATCAAACTTCAAAATATCTTTAATCATGGATAAACAAATTGGTCATGAGTGAAATTTTCGACACAACATTCAGTAAATCAAGGAGGTACTGAAACGCATTGCTAGTTAAAATAAACCTTTCCCCAAAATAAATGATACTTAAAATAAAGTGGCCTGCCAAGCCAGAGTAAACCAGTACTTATCTGAGACTTGTGGTGTTCAGCCAATCAGCAGCGAGCGCGCTCACGCTCGCGCGATGAATGAATCACAACACTGGGGAGGAGGGGGAATGGGGCGATGGGTATCCGCTTACGAAATCACTTCACAACACACGACGAAAGGGTGGTATGCCTCGAAGAGATAGGAGGCAGACCCTATTCTCGTTTCTCGTAGAGGAGACTGATGTCTTGACTTGAACTTGAGCACGAGGAGATGTAGAGGCTCAGGCGATGACACGTGGACAGGTGGGAGGAAAATGAAGCAGACGACAATACTTCATTGAACATGACTGGCAGGCGGGCGGTCGAGGTGATATCGGCTAGGTCGACGAGGCAAGGGAGACAGCCAGAACTTTCTCGCAGGCGTCTTCGCGTGTATCGGAGAAAGTTCTGAAGTCATTTCCTCAATACAGGGAGGACGGGGCGCAGTTCACGTAGGAAAGGGAACTTTTCAGAGAAGAGAATTTGAGATACCTTAAGCGTTGCCTCTCTCGAGGCGGGAGCAAGGGCAAAACTCCATCCAGCACCCTGTCTACGCATAGACACTTGAAGTAGACTACTGGGCATTGTTTTTCAGTGGAAGACACTTCATTGGTTTTCACAGTTAGTTCATCACGTGAACTCTCAGACAGGGCGCCGTAATCACATCGTCTGTCCCTGTGAAAACTCTGGAACGGGGCACACTATAATTCCACAACACGGGTTTTTATACAACAGCAAAAGTCTACTTGCTGTTCTCGACCAATCACATCGTTGGAAGGTGTCTTGAGTCACGATTTTACACTAAACGACCAATCAACTGTTCACACAACCAGTCATCTTTCCATTGATCAATAATTGAGCTGTCTCATTAGTCTGTCTTCTAAAAAGTCCAATGCGGATTGGTCAATGGCTGAATGCGAACCGAGATGAGTTCAATCTCATCCCAAACGTTCTACTAAGTTCGTTTCTCCATTAGAAGGAAAACAAGGTTCACTGTTCGATTTTCCTTCCGAAACTCTACACACCACACAAATCTCGTTATTAACACTGGCTTGGCAGAAATATCAAAGCTACACTACAGCTTTGTGTGTGTTACAGCTGGAGACTGCAGAGGTGAGGAGTTACGCTGGGATGCAGAAGGTGTGTGTGTGTTACGCTGGAGATGCAGAGGTTGTGTGTGTTACACTGGAGACTGCAGAAGGTGTGGTGTGTTAAGCTGGAGACTCAGAAGGTGTGGTCGTGTACACCTGGAGACTGCAGAAGTGTGTGTTACAGTGGAGCTCGAAGGTGTAGGTGTGTAACAGCTGGAGACTGCAGAAGGTGTGTGGTTCAGCTGGAGGCTGCAGAAGGAGTGTGGTGTTACAGCTGGAGACTGCAGAAGGTGTGTGGTGTTTACAGCTGGAGACTGCAGAAGGTGTGTGTGTGTTACAGCTGGAGACGCTGCTGAAGGTGTGTGTGTGTTACAGCTGGAGACTGCAGAAGGTGTGTGTGTGTTACAGCTGGAGACGCTGCAGAAGGTGTGTGTTACAGCTGGAGACGCTGCTGAAGGTGTGTGTGTGTTACAGCTGGAAACTGCAGAAGGTGTGTGTGTTACAGCTGGAGACTGCAGAAGGTGTGTGTGTTACAGCTGGAGACTGCAGAAGATGTGTGTGTGTGTTACAGCTGGATACGCTGCTGAAGGTGTGTGTGTGTGTGTTACAGCTGGAGACTGCAGAAGGTGTGTGTGTGTTACAGCTGGAGACTGTAGAAGGTGTGTGTGTGTTACAGCTGGAGACACTGCAGAAGGTGTGTGTGTGTGTTACAGCTGGAGACTGTAGAAGGTGTGTGTGTGTTACAGCTGGAGACACTGCAGAAGGTGTGTGTGTGTGTTACAGCTGGAGACTGTAGAAGGTGTGTGTGTGTTACAGCTGGAGGCTGCTGAAGGTTTGTGTGTGTGTTACAGCTGGAGACTGCTGAAGGTGTGTGTGTGTGTGTTACAGCTGGAGACTGCAGAAGGTGTGTGTGTGTGTTACAGCTGGATACGCTGCTGAAGGTGTGTGTGTTACAGCTGGAGACTGCTGAAGGGGTGTGTGTGTGTGTGTTAGAGCTGGAGACTGCAGAAGGTGTGTGTGTGTTACAGCTGGATACGCTGCTGAAGGTGTGTGTGTGTTACAGCTGGATACGCTGCTGAAGGTGTGTGTGTGTTACAGCTGGAGACTGCAGAAGGTGTGTGTGTGTTACAGCTGGATACGCTGCTGAAGGTGTGTGTGTGTTACGGCTGGAGACTGCTGAAGGTGTGTGTGTGTGTGTGCCCACACCTTCAGCAGCGTATCCAGCTGTAACACACACACACACACACCTTCAGCAGCGTCTCCAGCTGTAACACACACACACACACCTTCAGCAGCGTCTCCAGCTGTAACACACACACACACACCTTCTGCAGTCTCCAGCTGTAACACACACACACCTTCTGCAGTCTCCAGCTGTAACACACACACACACCTTCAGCAGCGTCTCCAGCTGTAACACACACACACACACACCTTCAGCAGCGTCTCCAGCTGTAAAGGCCTAACTTAATAGCCCGACTGTCAGACGGGAGAACCGGCGTGCGGAGATCTCGCCGACACTGCGTTCGTTCTTAATAGAGCGCGCCGAGATGACTCCAAACGCCGGTTCGCCCGTCTGACAGTCGGGCTATTAAGTTATAAGGCCTAACTTAATTGCTTGTCGTTCGGATGGTGTCGGCGAACTTGACGGAGGTGACGACTCAGATTGTTGTCATGGAGGTCACGGAAGAGAAACTGTGGCGTACTTAGTGAGGGTCTGTGCTCTCATAGCAGTCTGTGCGTTACCAACATCTGAGCAAAGAGATCATAGAGCATAAGTATATTCTTATTCTTATCTTTGATTTGGTCGAATCTCTGGTCAAAAACGTAGCTACCGTATATCAGTAGATGTAGCGATTTATCGGCCAAACCAAGTTGTCAAACCGCTCCCCCCTTCTCACGCAGTCCCCCAGTCTTCATTGTCGTCGCCAACCGAGCGTTGTTGTTATTTTAATAGATCGAGGCGAACGCACAGCGTCAGCGAGAGAGTTGAGAGTTCACGCGTACAACAGATTTCCTCTGACTGTGGAGCGTAGTCGAGTCTAAACTCGTGCGCTGTATTTCGATGACCTTCTTTTGCTGTGTGTTACATCGAATTTTGCATTGAAATTGAAGTATGCGTTGTAAATTTGGCTGTTTTCTTGACTAAATGTTACTCAGTTCTTCGTTGATACGAAGCCGCAGCCAATGCTTCGCGCAACTGCTATTTATAGGCCTACGCTGACGCGCCGGGTCGGACCCTCACCGACACCAGGAAAATAGATTATAAATGTGCACAGTCCATGGATATTGCCTAACACTAGCGGTGCGGACCTACCCTACTGCACATGGCGCCGAGCAGTGTTTGTGGTTTCTTTGTAAACCAGCGTTGGCGAACACATGCGTAATATCATTATAACAAGGTATTATTTTGATATTTAGCGTGATGGGAGGGGGAACATCAATTTAGTGTCTATGAAAAAACCAAACATGATGTGATTCTGACCAAATCAATCCGATGTGACAAGCTCCTCCGCGACGATTGAGTTTTGTAAGGAACACCAGAAACCAAAACCAGAATGGCGTTGATAAAAACTAGTCATAAAGTATTTATTCATGACCCATGAACGAAACTATTAAATTGTATTAATAAAAAAACTAATGTAGAATGCCTTACTTAACCCAAATTGGATGAAGATGGTCGATCGAACGGATCAAACGAACTGAAAGCTTCGCACATGTGTAGCAAAATGACGTACGTTACAGAAGGAAATGAAGGAAACGAAGCCTTCTCATTGGTCAAAAATCGCGTGTACTATGACGTATCCTTCCATAAACGTGTTCATTGACTGCAGGATGACAAAAGCTTCCTTTGTAGCCGTTTCGAGTGCGGAAAAATATAGCAACACGTTTGGAACACGCGTACCTTCCGTAAGTAACGCAGGGAAACTGTTTAGGAATGCCTTCCCTATGGTCTAAGGGAGACAACCGTGTATTGTATATCTCATTGTGATTAGCATTACTTCCCTTGTTTTGTACATACGGGCAGTCTAGACTCGACGCGCGGACAAGATGTCTTGCCATGTAAGTTGCTCTCACCGTTTGATCATTAAATCGAAGATTACTGAAACACTGCCATGTGTCTATCGTGCATGAGAGTATACACGACCATCCTGAACATGGTGTCAGAAGTGGGATCAGAAATTTCATTCAGAAAATGTGAACTTGGAGTGTTGAACTAGGAACGCCATCTTGCATCGGAAAACTTGTCTTGGAAGCACGTGGCAGTGAAAGTTAGTGACTGAAAATCCGTTCAAAATGATGCGCCTTGATCCACCCAAGCCTTTTTCGTTCAAAGCAGAAGAGTGGCCCCTCTGGATTAGCGAATTCAAGCGCTTTAGAAATGCTTCAAAGCTGAAAAGCGAAGCAGGAGACGTCCAACGCGACACGCTACTGTACGTCATGGGTCCCGATGCGGAGAAAATTTTCCGATCTCTCCAGTTTGGCAAGACACGGAATGCTGACGGTACCGAAGTTGATGAGATGGACACAGATTTTGATACTCTGGTTGGAAAGCTGGACAGTTATTTCGTGGTGAAGAAGAATGTTATCTACGAAAGGTCACAGCTACAGCAAAGAAGTCAGCGACAAGGTGAGACAGTGGAAGAATTTTACAGGTCACTGAGAGAGCTAGCACAGCACTGCAACTACCGGGACGAGGAAGACCAAATTAGGGACAGATTGGTAGTTGGACTCCTCGATTCTCACCTGAAAGAGAAGCTCCAGTTGCAGAGTGATTTGACACTAGACACCGCATTGAGATTGGCAAGGCAGTATGAACAGATCAAGAACCAGTCAAAGCAGGGCAATGAGAGTACAAGCTCTGCCGATGAAACCCAGGTCGGACACTCTCACAGCTCAATAGGCAGAGGTTGGAGACAACAGCCTAGACCCAGACGTGGCTACAGTTCTAACCCCCAAGGAAGAGGGGGAAGAGAAGATGAGGAAGCGAAAGGTCAGTGCAGAAACTGTGGTTACATACATCGAGTCAAGAACAGGTGTCCAGCCCAAGGTCAAACTTGTAGAAAGTGCAACAAGAAGAACCACTTCAAAAGAATGTGTCGCAGTGGTGTACATGAAGTTGTGACAGATGAGGAAGAATATGAAAACCAAGAAGAGTTCCAGGTGGACACTGTTATCACCGATAAGAGTGAACCATGGATGGTCACACTTCGCATCAAAGACACAAATGTTCGATTTAAAATCGATACGGGTGCAGACATTTCGATTATGTCAGACCAAGCCTTCAGAAATCTGAAAAGGAAGCCAAAGCTGAGCAAGTCTGACGCAGTGTTGACGTCACCTGGAGGTAGACTGTCTGTGAAAGGGGAGTTCTACGCACAGACCAACTACAAAGCGAACCACTACAAGTTCAAGGTCATCGTAGTAACCAGCAGGGTAGGCAACAACCTACTGAGCCGAGCAGTCGCAGCAAAGATGGGGCTAGTCGCACAAGTCGAAGAAGTGCACAGAAATGTGTTCGGCAGTACGGGACTGTTACGGACTGACCCTGTCCCAATCACCCTCAAAGAAGATGCAAAGCCCTACTGTGTGAGTACAGCCCGCCGTGTACCATTTCCCCTTTGAGAAGAAAGTGAAGGCAGAGTTGGAGCGGTTACAGTCAGCAGGAATAATCCGAGAAGTGGTTGAACCCAGTGACTGGTGTGCACCCATGGTGCCGGTAGTGAAGCAAAACGGCAGCATCAGAATATGTGTGGACTACAAGAGACTGAACGAGGCCGTCAAGCGTCCGCATTGTCTGATTCCAAACCTTGAAGACATTGCACCCAAATTGGCAGGCTCCACCGTGTTCTCCACATTGGATGCATCTTCTGGATTTTTCCAGGTGCCGTTGGCAGAAGACAGCATGAAGCTCACCTGTTTCATGACGCCATTCGGGCGTTATTGTTTCCAGCGCGTTCCCATGGGGATTTCCCTAGGACCTGAAATCTTCCAGTATAAAATGAAAGAAACACTGCAAGGACTGGAAGGTTGTGAAACCATCATGGACGACACCATCGTGTATGGCCGCACCATGGAAGAACATGATCAACGTCTCGATGCAGTGCTGGAGCGAATAGAGGAGTCAGGGCTGAAGCTCAACAAATCCAAGTGCCACCTGCGACAGAAAGAGGTGAAGTACTTTGGGCATCGGATCAGTCTGGATGGCGTCAGCCCAGATCCGGAAAAGGTGAAGGCTATCAGGGACATGCCTCCACCAACCAACGTCGCAGAGCTGAGAACACTGTGTGGCATGCTGAACTACTTGTCGAAGTTTGTACCACACATGGCATCAACACTGAAGCCAATCACCAATCTGCTCCAGAAGAAGACAGCGTGGTGCTGGGGACCAGCACAACAGCAAGCATTTGAGGCAGCGAAACAGCAGATCTCACAGTCACCAGCTTTGGGATTCTATAGTCCGGACAGAAAGACGCAGGTGAGCGCAGACGCCAGTAGTTACGGCCTGGGAGCTACACTGATGCAGTGGATTGACGGTCAGCTCGTACCCATTGCATATGCCTCGAGGACTCTGACAGAAGCAGAACAAAGATATAGTCAGATTGAGAAGGAGTGTTTGGCGTCAGTCTTCGCTTGTGAGAAATTCTCCAAGTACCTCATCGGTCTGCACACATTCGAGCTCCTGACCGACCACAAGCCGTTGGTGCCACTCATGTCAACAAAGGATATTGACAGTACACCCATCCGTTGCCAGAGACTTCTCCTTCGCCTCATGAGGTTCAACTTTGAGGTCCGTCATGTCCCTGGGAAAGAACTGGTCATCGCAGACGCACTCTCCAGGAAGCCAGTTCCGCATTCACCTGTAGATGAAGAACTGTGTGGCGAAGTCACCGAGTATGTGGATTCCCTCATGACGGGCAAGCCGGTGACTCCCAAGCGTATGGAAGCTCTACGTGCAGCCACTGTGCGTGATGCGGAGCTCCTGCAGGTGATCAACTACACACTAAATGGTTGGCCGTCCGAGGTAGCTGAGCAGTTCAGGCCATACCAGCTGGTTCAGGGAGAGCTCTCACTAGTTGATGGTCTGTTGGTCTACGGCGATCGCATCGTTGTCCCTTCCAGCGAGAGGAAGTACATTCTTCAGAAGCTTCACGAGACTCACCAGGGACTGAACAAGTGCAGGCAGAATGCACAGGCTACAGTGTGGTGGCCAGGGCTGGGCAAACAGCTGAAAGAACTTGTCAACTCGTGCAGAGAGTGCAGAGAAGAACGACCGGCCCAGAAACATGAACCACTCCGTCCTTCAGAGTTGCCGCAACGCCCATGGCAGCAACTGGGGGCAGACCTGTGTTCATACCAGGGAAAGAACTTTCTGGTAGTTACAGATTACTATTCCAGATGGCTGGAGGTTCGCCAGCTCCACTCTACCACAGCCAGCGCCGTCATCAACAAGTTTCGTCTGATCTTCGCAACGCATGGCATCCCTGAGGTTATAATCTCAGACAATGGCCCTCAATTCCAGTGTCGCCAGTTCAAGGACTTCGCAGAAGAATACGACTTCCAACATCGTACTAGCAGTCCAGGGTTCCCGCAGGCAAACGGCGGAGCAGAGGCTGCAGTGAAGATTACAAAGAAGATACTGAAGCAGGCAAATCCTGATCTAGCGTTGTTGAACTACCGAAACACGCCACACTCCAGTACAGGCGTGAGCCCAGCCGTCGCCCTTATGGGGAGGTCTCTCAGGACCAAGATCCCTACCCTACCCAAGAATCTATCGCCACAGGCTCCAGATGACCGCCGCATCCGAAAGGAAGACGCAAGGACGAAGGAAACATACAGGCAGAACTACAACAGGCGTAATGGTGCCACAGCCTTATCTTCGCTTCAACCAGGAGATGCTGTCCTACTGGGTTCCAGTCCAGGTGAAAAACCCTGGAAAACCGATGGCACAATTGTCGCAGCAGATGCCAGAAACCGAACCTACCTGGTAAAAACACCAGGTGGAGTGTTCCGACGCAACCGCCAACACCTCCAGCTGTCTCCAAAGAGGGTAACCCTCACAACCTCACCAGTCAAGCCGAGCCGGGCATCCCGAGATTCACAAGACGTCAGATCAGCACATCCGGAGGTCGTCATGCCAGCTGACGAATTCGAGGAACCAGCAGATACGGGAGACCTCACACCCGCCGACGTCGGCACTGAGCAACGAACTAGACCTGTTACTCGTGGGACCAGAGGCTTCATTGCTAAAGTGCCGATTCGCTATCGAGATCAATGAACAATCAGGTCTTTGTGGTGTGGCCGTTGTGCCAATTTGCTCTGTAGTGTAGAGGTGTTAGGCCTTACAGAGCCAGCTCTGTAGTGTAGATGGCGGTGGTGCCTTGCAGAGCTTTGCGTGAAGCAATATTGTGTGCTAGTTGGCTAATAGTTGCATAAAGCAACAAAATAATAACTGTTCACGCTGTGCAGGAGCACACAGTGAAGTTTTCTCCCTTTATGTTAACGTTAAGCCAGAAAATTTTGTGCACAATATCATGATGATATTAATGCTAACCAAGTATAAAAGGGGGGGGAGAGAAAAGAAAAATATTGGGTTCAGTTTTATTATTGACTTTGACACAAATGTGAACAAGTGGACACAAAGAACTTTGAAGACGTTCTAGTTTATATTCTGTTTTAAAATCCAAACCTTATTTTCCAGTCACCAGGCCAAGATGGTTCCAGGACAGTTCGCAGAGATTTTCAAACTCAAAAAGAAAGGGAGATGTTTAGGAATGCCTTCCCTATGGTCTAAGGGAGACAACCGTGTATTGTATATCTCATTGTGATTAGCATTACTTCCCTTGTTTTTGTACATACGGGCAGTCTAGACTCGACGCGCGGACAAGATGTCTTGCCATGTAAGTTGCTCTCACCGTTTGATCATTAAATCGAAGATTACTGAAACACTGCCATGTGTCTATCGTGCATGAGAGTATACACGACCATCCTGAACAGAAACGACCGACGCTGACCACAAAATAGTCCCAAGAAATTGGTTAATACCAAAAGAAGAATAAAACTATGCAGTTGTATGAGTAAACTAATGAAAGGAAAAGTAAATTGAACCTTCTCTTCAACACATTTATGTATACATGTTTGGTTTCGATTTTTTTCCTCTGAGCAAGGGTGGTGGAAACGAGAGTAACGAACGCATGGGTCTTTTTTATTTCGGTAGAACTACCTCTGTTTTTATTTTGTGGCGACTTTCCACTGAAATATGACTAAATTAATAATTGAACTTGAATTATTTCACACAATCTATACTTTGTAAGGTGAATTTGCACAAGATAACAAGCGTTCAAAAGTGGCGTCGCAAAATGTCCCGTTTTTCGGCGCCATTTTTCCGATTCGTACGAGTTTAATTTTTTTTTGTGAATCTCTGCAAAGCAAAACTATAAAAACTATTGGTCATAGCATTACAAAAACATTTAAAGAACCCATATAAATTTGAAATATATGCATGCTGACTGTGTTAGATAGTTTTATTCAAGTGTCTTTACCCAGACCCCCAGTTTTTGATAGTGTTAGGCAATATCGTGGACGTGCACAAATACATTGTGATTGATGTCCTTGAACCTGCCTTATGCTGGTCCACACAGAGGGCGAGTCGACCTCCATTCCAGTTGTAAAATGTGAGCGTTTTCACAACCTAACGATGCAATCAACATACAGCTGTGATAAATTAATGCTGTTCATGGCTTATATTTTCTTTGGATGGGTTTTGAGTATCAACAGATACAGCGTATTCTGATCGAACCGTAGATTATATCCGCCATTTTAATTGTGGAAACAGTCGCGAGAAGCCAACAAAACCTCTTCCGAAGAAGAAGATTCGGTTTCTCAACCAATGAGGAGCGAGCTCCCATAACATGTGCTGCAAGCAATTTTTTGCCAGACACCTTCTCGCAGACAGAGAGCGAGCTAGCTGTTGGGGCATTCGGCGCGCACGGAGCACGGGCAGTTGAGGGCGAGCCCAGTTCTCGCCGCACGAGTGGCACGGGCGACGGCGTGTGTGCGTGTGTGTTACAGCTGGAGACTGCAGAAGGTGTGTGTGTTACAGTTGGAGACTGCTGAAGGTGTGTGTGTGTCACAGCTGGAGACTGCAGAAGGTGTGTGTGTGTGTTACAGCTGGAGACTGCAGAAGGTGTGTGTGTGTTACACCTGGAGACTGCAGAAGGTGTGTGTGTTACAGCTGGAGACTGCAGAAGGTGTAGGTGTGTAACAGCTGGAGACGCTGCGGAAGGTGTGTGTGTTACAGCTGGAGACTGCAGAAGGTGTGTGTGTGTTACAGCTGGAGACGCTGCAGAAGGTGTGTGTGTTACAGCTGGAGACGCTGCTGAAGGTGTGTGTGTGTTACAGCTGGAAACTGCAGAAGGTGTGTGTGTTACAGCTGGAGACTGCAGAAGGTGTGTGTGTTACAGCTGGAGACGCTGCTGAAGGTGTGTGTGTGTTACAGCTGGAAACTGCAGAAGGTGTGAGTGTGTGTTACAGCTGGAGACTGCAGAAGGTGTGTGTGTTACAGCTGGAGACTGCTGAAGGTTTGTGTGTGTGTTACAGCTGGAGACTGCAGAAGGTGTGTGTGTGTGTGTGTGTTACAGCTGGATAAGCTGCTGAAGGTGTGTGTGTGCGTGTTACAGCTGGATACGCTGCTGAAGGTGTGTGTGTGTTACAGCTGGAGACTGCAGAAGGTGTGTGTGTGTTACAGCTGGAGACGCTGCTGAAGGTGTGTGTGTGTTACAGCTGGAGACTGCAGAAGGTGTGTGTGTGTTACAGCTGGAGACACTGCAGAAGGTGTGTGTGTGTTACAGCTGGAGACTGCAGAAGGTGTGTGTGTGTTACAGCTGGAGACTGCAGAAGGTGTGTGTGTGTTACAGCTGGAGACTGCAGAAGGTGTGTGTGTGTGTTACAGCTGGAGACTGCTGAAGGTGTGTGTGTGTGTGTGTTACAGCTGGAGACTGCAGAAGGTGTGTGTGTGTGTTACAGCTGGAGACTGCAGAAGGTGTGTGTGTGTTACAGCTGGATACGCTGCTGAAGGTGTGTGTGTTACAGCTGGAGACTGCTGAAGGGGTGTGTGTTAGAGCTGGAGACTGCTGAAGGGGTGTGTGTTACAGCTGGAGACTGCTGAAGGGGTGTGTGTTACAGCTGGAGACTGCTGAAGGGGTGTGTGTTACAGCTGGAGACTGCAGAAGGTGTGTGTGTGTTACAGCTGGAGACGCTGCAGAAGGTGCGTGTGTGTTACGGCTGGAGACTGCTGAAGGTGTGTGTGTGTTACAGCTGGAGACGCTGCTGAAGGTGTGTGTGTGTGTTACAGCTGGATGCGCTGCTGAAGGTGTGTGTGTGTGTGTTACAGCTGGAGACTGCAGAAGGTGTGTGTGTGTG
>JAWQFJ010016979.1:12500-22500 GCA_034096865.1 Theodoxus fluviatilis | reverse complement strand
TGAGACAGTCCGAGAGGCGAGAGGAATGGAGAGGAATGGAGAGAGCTGGTTGCCAGATCATCTGTGGTGCCCCAACGGTCGTAAAGTGAAAGTTGGTTGGGGGTAAAAATATACCCACCGTGTTTTCCTACGCTATTCGTGACAGGCGATTTACTGGGGAAATCGATATCTGATTTACTCTAACCAGTCTAGTGATTTTCGTGGTCAATGACCTTTGTAGCCTACAAAGGCTGACATGCCGTAAATGTTCACTCATTCATTCATTAATTCGTTCATTCATTCATTTGGTCATTCCTTCATTAATTCACAGTATCACTGCAAACCCCATACAAGTTGAATCCTCTTATCGCATCACACTCTCACAGCTCACTGGAAACATCAGCGACAATACCCTTCCACTGTTTCTTATTCCTTCATTACAATTTCTGTACCGCGGGAATTACACACATCTTTATCTGGAGCAGATCCAATCAGCAAGCAAACAACCCCTCCTCGAGGCACACAGAAGTTTACCCCTGAGCGCCGCAGGTCATCTGAAACTTGACACAACCAGCTCTCAGCGGCTGATGGCTCATGCTCCACTCCAGATCGATACGAGGCCAAGCAGGGGTCCCCTATACTTCTCCTCCCTCCATTCCAACACCCTTATTCCCTCATTCCCTGGCTGCTGAGTGAGTCTGGCTGATGTCCCGTGGCTCTGTTGCTGATGTAGAAAGATCAACAAGGACCGCCACCAGTCGTTGATGGCTGCGCGGCCTATAATTGAATTCCAGTTCTGCCGCTGTGATGGACACTAGGGATGAGAGGACTCCAGGCAGAGCGGACGAAATCATACACTTAGTGGATGCATGGTTGGCAGGTTGGGTTGGAGGGATTCCATTGCATGCCATGTGACCACCAGTGGTTTCCACTGCGTCGAAAAAGGGAAGAGAGAGAGAGAGAGAGAGAGAGAGAGAGAGAGAGAGATAGAGGAGAGAGACAGAGAGAGAGAGAGAGAGAGGACATAGTTACAAAGAAAGATACACAGTCACACAGATATACACACGCACAAACACACACACACACACACACACACACACACACGCACACACACACGCACACACACACACACACACCCATAAACACACAGGTACACACATACACGCACACACACACACATATACACACATACACACACACGTACGCACACACACACACACACGCACGCACTCATGCAGAAACACGTGCATACACACACGCACACACGCATACACACACGCGCGCGCGCGCGCACACCTCTCAGATATATTCAAGAAAATTAATTAGGTAAAGA
This sequence comes from Theodoxus fluviatilis, assembly GCA_034096865.1. Taxonomy (NCBI): domain Eukaryota; kingdom Metazoa; phylum Mollusca; class Gastropoda; order Cycloneritida; family Neritidae; genus Theodoxus; species Theodoxus fluviatilis. The sequence continues at coordinate 21,188 of JAWQFJ010016979.1, read as the reverse complement.
TCGGATCAGGCGTTGTAATGTATATGAGAGACTATTTTTCATACACAGGTACACACAAAAACGCACGTACACACTCACTTGCAAGCCCAGAGATAGTGAAAACAAGTTTGGAGGGTGTTAATGTTCATTCAGTCATTACATCCAATCTCTCTTACATTTGTCCATTTGACTCTCGCTCTGCCTATCTGCCTGCTTATTTACTTTATTATGTCGGAACCAAAAATGGTCTGTGTATACCTTCTCTAGCATCATACATTCATGTGATATTTTCTGAGCAAGCACATACAGAATACAACGACAAAAGACTGTAACAGTCTCATTCAGGTTGCATGCGCCCGTCAGTTTTGACCATGTTCTCCCCTAAATGTCTGCCTATTCGCATTTCTGCATTCACTTTAGCTAAGAAACCAAGAAACAGGGGATGCATAAACACGGATGCAAGAATGCGATACTTTGCGACAAAGCGAGGATTACAGATTTGAATGTTTCTGTATTGTTGAAGATTAACACGAAAATGTATGGCATGATAGCAAACTAACGTCTACGCGCGCACGTCTTAAAACCCGACAGTGATTTCGTACATTCATATGTAAGCCTGAGTGTGTGCACCTTTGGTTTTGGGACAAGATGCACCCATCTTTTTAATGTTTGTGTCCATGCACTCACGTCCCCTTTAAACCAATTTCTCGTGTACATCACCGACGAAACTGAACATTAAAAAACCACCAGTGCTCGAACACAGATGTAAGACTTAATCACACCAACGACTTTTACGTGCATTCTAAAAATAATCTTACCTCGTCATCATTGCTGTTATTCCCGGCAACCAGAAAGACACAGGCTGCCAACACACACAGTCTGAGAGTGGAAGCCATTTTGGTATGTCCCCTCTTCAAGCCCCCTAGCCTCGCAGGCGGACAAGCCAATTCCTTCACAGAACTCTCCAGAAGAACTGACGAAGAGCAGACAATGTGATATTCAGTGAAATCTCTCCACAGATGGTCTGCTCTTGAAGATTTCCACACGAAAATGACGGAGAGAGGGCAACGAGAGTCCAGACAGCAATGTTCCTTCAAATAATTTGAAATTTGGAGGAGGAGGAGGAGGGAAAATGAAGACCAGATGAAATGGGAAGCGGAGTTCGCGAGCTGCCGGCTGAGGGAGGCTGGCGGTCTGCGTGTGGCAGGACGCCAGTCTCAAACCTTGGCGTAGTCCTACCCGATCAATACCCTGTGTCTGTTTGGCGATATTCTCTTGCTCTCTCTCTCTCTCTCTCTCTCCATCCCTCTCTTTCTCTCCATCGCTCTTTCTCTCCATCTCTCTCTTTCTCCCCTCTCTCTTTCTCTCTCTCTCTCTCTCTCTCTCTCTCTCTCTCTCTCTCTCTCTCAATCGCCAGTCTCAGGATCCATGCAGGAACTAGTTTGGATAAATCCTCATTCAAGCGTGTAGAGTGTACCACTTGTGCATTTTAAACGGGAGCGTAGCAGGTGACCGGATGGGGCGTCTAACCTCCCTTTTCGCACCAAGGGAACAATGTAGTTGACGACTGTCTCCTTGGAGGGAACAAATGTAACTTTCCCATCAATCTACATGTAGGCGACGACATATATTCCAGCCACATGCCCCTGGAAATCAGAATTGGGGAAAGTGTCTATCCCAAAACAAAACCCCCGTCTCAAAAAGAAACTCAACAAAAATGTGTGTGGGACCCTGCTAAGCTGCAAGATGTGAGAAACAACATTGCCTCACCAGAGTTTATTGCTGATATAAACTGTGCAATAGGTTTGGTAGACACAAACATTGACTCCGCACTGGACACGTTTGAGAGTATTTTATTATCAAATGCGAGCTGCATGTACAGGACAGCCTCTAAGCAGGCATCGGGTAGCCGAGAGCAACCGAGATGGTTCGATTTGGAGTGTCGCAGCGCCAGGAGGAAGGTTAAGGAGGCCCTCAGGCAAGTTAGAAAATGTAGAGATGCAGCCTATACAGATATGTATGTAGTACAACGGAACGAATATAAAAGGCTGATCAGACTGAAGAAACAAGAGCACTATAGAACCACATGCGAAACACTCATAAAAAATGTTAAAAACCCATCTCGATTCTGTTCCCTGGTAAGGAGAGCCGCAAACCAGAGAGTCGTACGCCCTCCCATAGATGTACAGGCTTGGCACAAGTACTTTCACAATTTGTTTAACCGAACACTAACTTATGAAGTGATTCCCGAGGAGAGTGCGGGTATTTTACATGATGAACTGGATGCCCCTATTTCTGTAGATGAAGTCCGGTGCGCCATCTCAAGAATGAGCTCTGGCAAAGCTCCCGGTTGGGACGACATCCCTGGGGACTATTTGAAACTGGCGGGCAACTGTATAGCTCCATTTCTTGCTAAATTGTTCTCTGTCATGTTCCAACAACAGTACTTTCCTCGGAACTGGTGTCGTGCAATCATCACACCCATTTTAAAGTCTGGCGATAAGTTGAAACCCCATAACTATAGAGGGATCTCACTGCTAAGCAATGTTAGTAAACTGTTTCTGTCCATCCTTACAAACCGCTTACGATTTTGGGCGGAGGAAGAGAACAAATTCAGTTTTGAACAAGCCGGTTTTAGAATGGGTCATTCCACAATTGACCATATATTCACTCTGTATTCCATTGTTGTGAAACACATCTATGGTGAAGGTCGCGGCAAACTGTACGCAGCCTTTGTAGATTTCGAGAAGGCGTTCGACTCTGTCAACCGTTCATGCCTGTGGAAGATTTTAACAAAGCTTGGCCTCTCTACTAAATTTGTAAATATGCTCAAAGCCGTGTATGCTCATGTTGAGGCCAGTGTACGCTGGGGTAATAGTCTTTCGGATCCCTTTGACTGTCCTCTTGGCGTAAAGCAAGGGTCAGTAGAGTCGCCGATCCTTTTTTGTTTATACATCACTTACGTGGCTGACTTCATTCGGAAAAATGGACGTCATGGGGTGCAGTTACTTCCCGGAAAGGAAGAACTCTTTTCTTTACTGTTCGCCGATGATGTCGTTTTGTTATCGACCACCCCAGCTGGCCTACAGCGCCAACTGGACAGTCTCAGCACTGCCTCCAGTCACCTTGGTCTCACTGTTAACAGTGAAAAGACAAAGGTGATGGTTTTTAGGAAAGGAGGGTTTCTGGGCAGAAACGAACGTTGGACCATAGGTAACAAATCTTTAGAAGTAGTGAATAGATATAAGTATCTTAATTGGTTTGTTTTCACCACGAAAATGTCGCTGGCAATAGGCTTCGAGAACCAGATAGTTCGCGCACGCATTCACAGAGAGAGAGAGAGAAAGAGAGAGAGAGAGAGAGAGAGAGAGAGGAGAGAGAGGAGAGAGAGAGAGGAGAGAGAGAGAGAGAGAGAGAGAGAGAGAGAGAGAGAGAGAGAGAGGAAGGAGAGAGAGAGAGAGGAGAGAGAGAGAGAGAGAGAGAGAGAGCGGAGAGAGAGAGAGAAAGAGAGAGATGAAAAGGGATGGAGAGAGAGAGAGAGATGAAAAGGGATGGAGAGAGAGAGAGAGATGAAAAGGGATGGAGAGAGAGAGAGAGATGGAGAGAGAGATGGAGAGAGCGATAGAGATGGAGAGAGATGGAGATGGAGAGAGATGGAGAGGGGGAGAGAGAGGGAGATGGATATATATATATATATATATATATATATGGAGAGAGAGAGATAGGGAGAGAGGGATGAAGAGATAGAGAGAGAAAGAGAAAGACAGACAGACACAGAGAGACAGACAGACACATACAGGCAGAGAGACAGAGAGAGACAGAGAGAGAAAAAAAATGGAATCGCTTTTCTTGAGGCCGACGATTCATATGTTCAAACATACCGATAAATACATTTTCAAAATATGATTTTAGATCAATGCCGACATTAATGATATAACAGTTGTTCTATGTGTTATGTCCAGTTTTTCTCTACATACAAACATAAATACACTATAAAAGCTTACTGGACATATGAGGTAGGTGACTTCCAGCCGGAGGTAACATAATTCGATACTTAATTCCCATATATTGTCAATGCTAAAAGATATACAGATTGGTCTATTTTCTCCAAGCGCAACTTGTATGCATAGTGTATGTACATTGCAACGTCGCGAGTTTTTATCACGTCATGCCCATCTAACAATTGCGTTACATGTACATTTCTTGATCCTTGTATATATTTTAAAATGTATTTATCTCAGATCATCATACATTTTGCATTGTATTAAAAAATGACGTTCATCTTCAATTTCTGTGCAGAATGGACATGATCTATTAAAATCTTCATTTGAGCATCTCATATTTGCTCTAAGGGAATTGTTCCCCACTCTGAAGCGAACAAAGGCATCTCTAAACTTCTTGATGTTTATGAAGTTGAGATAGCTTTCACATTGCAGCGTTCGTTTAAAGGAGCTATACATAATGAATCTATCGCTGCCAGAAAGTTTCGAGTTCCAGTTTTGCTGGTAACAGTCTCGCAGTCTCTGTCGTAGTGTTCGAATGAAACCTTTCTCGTTCTCCGTTCCACTGTTCATTCACACAAATGTAAACTCCAATCTGGCTAAGCATATTTCCACTGATTTAGTCCAGTTAAACCTTTCATTTGCATTTTTCTTACGGCGGCCTGTTAATTGACATTCTGCACAATTTCAGTCAAATTTAACAGCTCGTACCGTAGTGCTGATGTACAAGGGATACCTGCCTAATTCGCCACAAGACAGTGTATTTGAAGATTGCGTATCAACGTTCAGAAACCGCTTACAGACTAACATATGAACCCTATCAATGCACTTTCTTTCGTCCAGTCCCCACAACTCCGAGTCATTGAGAAGAGAAGGCTGGACTTGGACATCATTCAATCTGAAAAATACTAGTGTTGAGGGTGCTGAGTCTCCACATGGTTTTGAGTAACTAGTCAGTTTTCCTCTTGCCTTTCATTGCTTGGACATCATGGGCAGCACTAGTGGAAAGCAGTAGTAAATACAAATCCCAGGTATTTATACTGGTTGACTACTTCCAGCTCTTCTCGCAAAGCCCACCTTTCTTTGCGACCCAAAAATCCCCTCCTCCAAAAAACCATGACTTTTGTTTTTTCTGTGTTTATGGTACGACCAAGCTTTTCTAACATGGACTGCAGATTATCCATTTGGTTATGTAGACCAGGGCCCGTATTCATAACAGCGATTTATCTTTTTAACACTTGATTTATCCCCTAGCCCCGCGTTATCTTGATCGGTTAGATAAGGTACGCTCGTCAGAGGATCCTAGGTTGCGCTTTGATATATATATACTGGTTTTCAGCCAAGGGAGAGCGGAACAGGCAGTTGGAATCGTCTGAGTTTAGAGATAAATCGGAGTTAAAATAAATCGCCGATAAATCGCCGTTGTGAATACGGGCCCAGCAGGAGAAGTAGAAAGTAATACTATATCTTCGGCAAATATTAGTAAGAACATTTCTATAGACCTGGGCAACAATTGTGCTCCATGTCGTCCGTGTTTACGGAAAACTCGCCCCCTTCTTTCACTTTCAATTAAATCATTTTGTAAATACCCATTCTGATGACTTTACTCTTGGATAGACCTATGAAGAGCGATAATATTACCTTGGAGCATGGGAAACCCCCTGTGCAGTTTCTTCAATGCTTTGCAACCTGTTTATTAAATTACAAGTCATTACTCCCTGATTTAATCAAGTCAATATTTTCAAGTAAGAATGATATCAAGGAATTGTCAGTAGCACAGGTCACTCTATTATCCCCGTGCATAGGTCCAGATTGGCTTTTACGTCGCCTGCAAGCAGCAGTCTGTCTGATAGGTCATGTAAGTCCATTATGAGAGGCTGAGGTCTTGTGACACATGCCACTAGGAGAGACACAAATAAAATCATTACCGTCAAGCCCATCATGGCTCCACTTCGGAAAAACCACACCTGAACTGGGGAAAGTTGCACGGGCCAAGGCATATCTGTTGATTTCCATTCTTCATAATCATCTGTGCTGCATGATTTCCCTGCTTCCCTCTTCCATGCTTGTGCTCGGCCATAATGGGAACCTATTATTTGTCTATATAGGTCGATGTCGATGCCCTTGTTCTCCAACACACGTTGTAGTAGACAGAACGACGCCTCAGAAAATCCACTTCACTGAATGGATCCGACTTCTCCGGGGTTAGAGGTGGAGGTGGGGTGGGTGAGCGAGACTGTCCGAGAGATACTCTCAGTGATAAAGTCACATGATAATTAGTACTTGTAGTTCATATCAGTTCCAGCTAAAATTAGTCGCTCACTGAAGGGGAACAAGTGGTGTCAGCTATGTCTTCTCGTATGCAGGCAGCAAGGGCGGCAGTCAACCAATACATCAGCTCCACACAGCCATGAATGCAGTCCAATGTCGAGATTTAACGCAGGAGAGAGAGAGAGAGAGAGAGAGAGAGAGAGAGAGAGAGGGAGGGGGGGGGGGGAAGAGAGAGAGAGAGGGGGGGGAAGAGAGAGAGGGGGGGGGGGAGAGAGAGAGAGAGAGAGAGAGAGAGAGAGGGGAGAGAGAGAGATAGAGATAGAGAGAGAGAAGGGGAGGTGGGGAGAGAGAGATAGAGAGGGAGATGGAGAGAGGTGTGGAGAGAGAGAGAATCGGGAGGCAAACTTATCATCGACTTTACGTGTTGGTTTTTTTGGGCAGACATAGTTACTGTTTTTGACTAAAGCAACTTCAGCAGGCGAACACTGTTGCATTGATGGGTCAGCATCATAACGTTCTACGTGGAATGTGACGTAAGAGGCCTCTCGATAACCAGGAGGCAGACACCATGAGTGAATGCGCTGCGCATCCATGCTCAGGTCTCGGTGTTACTACTGTTCCACCTCTGTGCCAACGTTTGGATAACTCAAACTAGCTTCTCGATCCACAGCCCCCTCTGGTTTTGGGGGTAATAAAACAGTTGTTTTGTTTTTAGGATGAAGCCAAACTGAAGCAAAACGGAGTTGGTACCTGACTGAATGCGTCCAGTCTCTTTCCAGCTGCAGCTGCCATCAATCAGGTGCCTGTTCAAATCTAATCCAGTGGCCCAGCGCTCAGGGAGATAAGATGTGAGGAGGTTTGACTATCAGGAAGGGGCAACTGGTCGCTACATAGAGCCACCACCTTTATTTCTACGGTGACGTCCTGATAGTAACCACTAATAACGAGCCAGTAAAAACGATTCAAAAGATATCTGACTTTTAGTAAATATTATTTAATTCCATTTCAAAGAAAATTTACAAACATTTTTTTCTGAATCTACACGAGTAAGCAAAAGTACACAAATAAATACATTTAAAAAAGAAGGAATGAAAAAGACAGACCTACAAGATCTGTTTTTTTTTTAACACGTACAGACATATGGACTCAGGACGCTTTAGCCAAGGTTTTATTTCAGTTCAAGGAAAACCATTGCAGAACATGTTTACAAAAACAGCGACTACGAAAATTAAAAAGAATTGACGTATGTATCAGACAACAAGGTTTACACGCTTACTAAGAATTTGGATGGAGGTATCTTCGAAGAACCACAAGCACGGCATGGCAGATGGATATATAGTAATGTAATCTGATTATCAGAGAAGGCTTAGTGGTATTGTAAAAGAGTCCGATGTGGGGATCAGCACTGCGGCCTATGGGCAGCCTTGGAGATCCTCTTTTCTCACGCCTGCCTGGTGGAGGAGGGCGGGATAGAAGTAAGGTCGGGGTTGCTGGCTTTTACCTTCATCTTCCTGCAAAAAATAAAATAGAAAAGCTTCCAGAAATGGGCCACACTAGTGGACTCGTCCGAGGAGAGGGGTGTGGGAAAGATAGCATAGCCGCGGGCCACATCGTCTGACTAGCAATCCATCTTGGTGGGTTAATTCTCAGTGAATTTGCAGTTATTCACACACATATTGGCAAAAGAATATGAGGATTCGAAGAAGAAGAAAACAAGTCGTAAAAACGCAGCCAATGAGAGATTTTGGCCCGCCAGCTTGGTGGCCCGCCAGCATCACTGTCTTTCTCACACCCCTCTCCTCGGACGAGTCCACTAGTGTGACCCGTCTCTGGACACTTCTCCAAGATTATAACACACGCAGATTGCACAAAAGCTACCTCGGACATAATGCAATGATCTACTTTTAAATATAGAAAGTTCCTAAGGGTGAGACCAGTTTTAATCATGCCAAACAAATGTGTGCAAAATAATTACAAAAAAGAAAATCGTAGTTTGTCTGTCTCATCATCGTCATATTTTTTACAGAATAGCACACTTTGAAAAAAAGGGGGAAATTAAAGTTGTATACAGCTCGCATGCGAAATGATGATGAAGCTTTTATATTCCTTTACGTATTAACTGCATTAACAGCCTGTTCTATTATATATTCCACTCGACGAAACTAATACTTTAGCTATCAATATCATGCAGACTTTTGTTGGCATGTATTTTAAGGCAAAACAGATTTGATCCACATACAAATGCTTGTTAGCTCGATCACAAGCTTGTAGATCCTTCTCAGTTTTCCGACTGAAAATAAATTACGAATATGGATCCATGACGTCCGTGCATGTGCTCATACACGAGAGAATAAATGAAAGAATGAACAAATGAGTGAATGAATGAAGTTTTACGTCATATCAGCCTTTATCGGCTATGTAAGGTCATTGGCCACGA
>JAWQFJ010016979.1:0-7500 GCA_034096865.1 Theodoxus fluviatilis | reverse complement strand
TGTGACTGTGAGTGAGTGATGTGACGTGGAAGTGAGTGAGAAGGAGTGAGTGAAGTGATGTGAGTGAAGTGAGTGAGTGCAGTGATGTGAAGAGGAGTGACGTGAAGTGAGTGAGTGAGGAGTGAAGTGAGTGAGTGAGTGAGTGAGTGAAGGAGTGAGTTGAGGAGTGAGTGAAGGAGTGAAGTGAGTGAAGGAGTGAGTGAAGGATGTGAGTGAGAGTGAGTGAAGGAGCGAGTGAAGGAGTGAGTGAAGTGAGTGAGGAGTGAGAGGAGTTGAGTGAAGGAGTGAAGTGAAGGAGTGAAGGAGTGAGTGAGGAGTGAAGTGAGTGAGTGAGTGAAGGAGTGAGTGAAGGAGTGAAGGAGTGAGTGAAGGAGTGAGTGAAGGAGTGAAGGAGTGAGTGAAGGAGTGAAGGAGTGAGTGAAGGAGTGAGTGAAGGAGTGAAGGAGTGAGTGAAGGAGTGAAGGAGTGAGTGAAGGAGTGAAGGAGTGAGTGAAGGAGTGAGTGAAGGAGTGAAGGAGTGAGTGAAGGAGTGAGTGAAGGAGTGAGTGAGTGAATGAAGGAGTGAGTGAGTGAATGAAGGAGTGAAGGAGTGAATGAAGGAGTGAAGGAGTGAATGAAGGAGTGAAGGAGTGAGTGAAGGAGTGAAGGAGTGAGTGAAGGAGTGAGTGAGTGAATGAAGGAGTGAAGGAGTGAGTGAAGGAGTGAAGGAGTGAGTGAAGGAGTGACGGAGTGAAGGAGTGAGTGAAGGAGTGAAGGAGTGAAGGAGTGAAGGAGTGAGTGAAGGAGTGAGTGAAGGAGTGAGTGAAGGAGTGAGTGAAGGAGTGAGTGAAGGAGTGAAGGAGTGAGTGAAGGAGTGAAGGAGTGAGTGAAGGAGTGAGTGAAGGAGTGAGTGAAGGAGTGAGTGAAGGAGTGAAGGAGTGAGTGAAGGAGTGAGTGAAGGAGTGAGTGAAGGAGTGAGTGAAGGAGTGAGTGAAGGAGTGAAGGAGTGAGTGAAGGAGTGAAGGAGTGAGTGAAGGAGTGAGTGAAGGAGTGAAGGAGTGAAGGAGTGAGTGAGTGAGTGAAGGAGTGAGTGAAGGAGTGAAGGAGTGAAGGAGTGAGTGAAGGAGTGAAGGAGTGAGTGAAGGAGTGAAGGAGTGAGTGAAGGAGTGAAGGAGTGAGTGAAGGAGTGAAGGAGTGAGTGAAGGAGTGAAGGAGTGAGTGAAGGAGTGAGTGAAGGAGTGAGTGAAGGAGTGAGTGAAGGCGTGAGTGAAGGAGTGAGTGAAGGAGTGAGTGAAGGAGTGAGTGAAGGAGTGAGTGAAGGAGTGAGTGAAGGAGTGAGTCAAGGAGTGAGTGAAGGAGTGAGTGAAGGAGTGAAGGAGTGAGTGAAGGCGTGAGTGAAGGAGTGAGTGAAGGAGTGAAGGAGTGAGTGTAGGAGTGAGTGAAGGAGTGAAGGAGTGAGTGAAGAAGTGAGTGAAGGCGTGAGTGAAGGAGTGAGTGAAGGAGTGAGTGAAGGCGTGAAGGAGTGAAGGAGTGAGTGAAGGAGTGAGTGAAGGAGTGAGTGAAGGAGTGAAGGAGTGAAGGAGTGAGTGTAGGAGTGAAGGAGTGAGTGTAGGAGTGAAGGAGTGAGTGAAGGCGTGAAGGAGTGAGTGAAGGAGTGAGTGTAAGAGTGAAGGAGTGAAGGAGTGAGTGAAGGAGTGAGTGTAGGAGTGAAGGAGTGAAGGAGTGAGTGTAGGAGTGAGTGAAGGAGTGAGTGAAGGAGTGAGTGAAGGCGTGAAGGAGTGAAGGAGTGAGTGAAGGAGTGAGTGAAGGAGTGAGTGAAGGAGTGAGTGAAGGAGTGAGTGAAGGAGTGAGTGAAGGAGTGAGTGAAGGAGTGAAGGAGTGAGTGAAGAGTGAGTGAAGGAGTGAGTGAAGGAGTGAGTGAAGGAGTGAGTGAAGGAGTGAGTGAAGGAGTGAAGGAGTGAGTGAAGGAGTGAGTGAAGGAGTGAAGGAGTGAAGGAGTGAAGGAGTGAAGGAGTGAAGGAGTGAGTGAAGGAGTGAAGGAGTGAGTGAAGGCGTGAAGGAGTGAGTGAAGGAGTGAGTGTAGGAGTGAAGGAGTGAAGGAGTGAAGGAGTGAAGGAGTGAGTGAAGGAGTGAAGGAGTGAAGGAGTGAGTGTAGGAGTGAAGGAGTGAGTGTAGGAGTGAAGGAGTGAGTGAAGGCGTGAAGGAGTGAGTGAAGGAGTGAGTGAAGGAGTGAAGGAGTGAAGGAGTGAGTGTAGGAGTGAGTGAAGGAGTGAGTGAAGGAGTGAGTGAAGGCGTGAAGGAGTGAGTGAAGGAGTGAGTGAAGGAGTGAGTGAAGGAGTGAAGGAGTGAAGGAGTGAGTGTAGGAGTGAAGGAGTGAGTGTAGGAGTGAAGGAGTGAGTGAAGGCGTGAAGGAGTGAGTGAAGGAGTGAGTGAAGGAGTGAAGGAGTGAGTGAAGGAGTGAGTGAAGGCGGGAAGGAGTGAGTGAAGGAGTGAGTGAAGGAGTGAAGGAGTGAGTGAAGGAGTGAGTGAAGGAGTGAGTGAAGGAGTGAGTGAAGAAGTGAGTGAAGGAGTGAGTGAAGGAGTGAGTGAAGGAGTGAGTGAAGGAGTGAGTGAAGGAGTGAGTGAAGGAGTGAAGGAGTGAGTGTAGGAGTGAAGGAGTGAGGGAAGGAGTGAAGAAGTGAGTGAAGGAGGGAAGGAGTGAGTGAAGGAGTGAGTGAAGGAGTGAGTGAAGGAGTGAGTGAAGGAGTGAGTGAAGGAGGGAAGGAGTGAGTGAAGGAGTGAAGGAGTGAGGGAAGGAGTGAGTGAAGGAGTGAGTGAAGGAGTGAGTGAAGGAGTGAGTGAAGGAGTGAGTGAAGGAGGGAAGGAGTCAGTGAAGGAGTGAAGGAGTGAGGGAAGGAGTGAGTGAAGGAGTGAGTGAAGGAGTGAGTGAAGGAGTGAGTGAAGGAGTGAGTGAAGGAGTGAGTGAAGGAGTGAGTGAAGGAGTGAGTGAAGGAGTGAGGGAAGGAGTGAGGGAAGGAGTGAGTGAAGGAGTGAAGGAGTGAAGGAGTGAGTGAAGGAGTGAAGGAGTGAAGGAGTGAGTGAAGGAGTGAAGGAGTGAGTGAAGGAGTGAGTGAAGGAGTGAGTGAAGGAGTGAGTGAAGGAGTGAGTGAAGGGAGTGAGTGAAGGAGTGAGTGAAGGAGTGAGTGAAGGAGTGAGTGAAGGAGTGAGTGAAGGAGTGAGTGAAGGAGTGAGTGAAGGAGTGAAGGAGTGAGTGAAGGAGTGAGTGAAGGAGTGAAGGAGTGAGTGAAGGAGTGAAGGAGTGAAGGAGTGAGTGAAGGAGTGAAGGAGTGAAGGAGTGAAGGAGTGAGTGAAGGAGTGAAGGAGTGAGTGAAGGAGTGAGTGAAGGAGTGAGTGAAGGAGTGAGTGAAGGAGTGAAGGAGTGAGTGAAGGAGTGAGTGAAGGAGTGAGTGAAGGAGTGAGTGAAGGAGTGAGTGAAGGAGTGAGTGAAGGAGTGAAGGAGTGAAGGAGTGAGTGAAGGAGTGAAGGAGTGAAGGAGTGAGTGAAGGAGTGAGTGAAGGAGTGAGTGAAGGAGTGAGTGAAGGAGTGAGTGAAGGAGTGAGTGAAGGAGTGAGTGAAGGAGTGAGTGAAGGAGTGAGTGAAGGAGTGAGTGAAGGAGTGAGTGAAGGAGTGAGTGAAGGAGTGAAGGAGTGAGTGAAGGAGTGAGTGAAGGAGTGAGTGAAGGAGTGAGTGAAGGAGTGAGTGAAGGAGTGAGTGAAGGAGTGAGTAAAGGAGTGAGGGAAGGAGTGAGTGAAGGAGTGAAGGAATGAAGGAGTGAGTGAAGGAGTGAAGGAGTGAGTGAAGGAGTGAAGGAGTGAGTGAAGGAGTGAAGGAGTGAAGGAGTGAAGGAGTGAGTGAAGGAGTGAGTGAAGGAGTGAGTGAAGGAGTGAGTGAAGGAGTGAGTGAAGGAGTGAGTGAAGGAGTGAGTGAAGGAGTGAAGGAGTGAAGGAGTGAGTGAAGGAGTGAGTGAAGGAGTGAGTGAAGGAGTGAAGGAGTGAGTGAAGGAGTGAGTGAAGGAGTGAAGGAGTGAGTGAAGGAGTGAATGGAGTGAGTGAAGGAGTGAGTGAAGGAGTGAGTGAAGGAGTGAGTGAAGGAGTGAATGAGTGAGTGAAGGAGTGAAGTGAAGTGAGTGGAAGGAGTGAGTGAAGGAGTGAGTGAAGGCAGTGAAGGAGTGAGTGAGGAGGAGTGAAGGAGTGAGTGAAGGAGTGAAGGTGAGGAGTGAAGGAGTGAGTGAAGGAGTGAGTGAAGGGGTGAGTGGAAGGATGAGTGAAGGAGTGAGTGAGGAGTGAGTGAAGGAGTGAAGTGAAGGAGTGAGTGAAGGAGTGAGTGAAGGAGTGAGTGAAAGAGTGAGTGAAGGAGTGAGAGAAGGAGTGAGAGAAGGAGTGAAGAGTGAAGGAGTGAGAGAAGGAGTGAAGGAGTGAAGTAGTGAAGGAGTAAGTGAGTGAAGGAGTGTGTGAAGGAGTGAGTGAAGGAGTGAGTGAAGGAGTGAGTTGAAGGAGTGAAGGAGTGAAAGGAGTGAGAGTGAATGAGTGGGGAGTGAGTGAGAGAGTGAATGAGTGGGGAGTGGAGTGAGTGAGTGAGTGAAGGAGTGAGGAGTGAGTGGAGGAGTGAAGAGTGAGGTGAGTGAAGGAGTGAGTGAAGGAGTGAAGGAGGAGTGAAGGAGTGAGTGAAGGAGTGAAAGGAGTGAAGGAGGAGTGAAGGAGTGAGTGAAGGAGTGAGTAAGGAGTGAAGAAGGAGTGAAGCAGTGAGTGAAGGAGTGAATGAAGGAGTGAGTGAAGGAGTGAAGTGAAGGGTGAGTGAAAGGAGTGAAGAGTGAGTGAAGGAGTGAAGTGAAGGAGTGAAGGAGTGGAGTGAAGGAGTGAGTGAAGGAGTGAAGTGAAAGGAGTGAAGGGTGAAAGGAGTGAGTGAAGGACGTGAGTGAAAGGAGTGAAGGAGTGAATGAGGAGTGAGTGAAGGATGGTGAGATGAAGGAGTGAAGAGTGAAGGAGTGAAGGAGTGAGTGAAGGAGTGAATGAGTGAAGGAGGGAAGGAGGTGAAGGAGTGAGTGAAGGAGTGATGAAGGAGTGAGTGAAGTGAGTGAATGAGAGTGAAGGAGTGAGTGAGGAGTGAGTGAAGGAGGTGAGTGAAGGAGTGAGTGAAGGAGTGATGTGAAGGAGTGAAAGTGAAGGAGTGAAGAGTGAGGAAGGCGTGAAGGAGTGAGTGAAGGAGTGAGTGAAGGAGTGAAGGAGTGAAGGGAGAGTGAAGGAGTGAGGAGTGAGTGAAGGAGTGAAGGAGTGAAGGTAGTGAAGGAGTGAGTGATAAGGAGTGAGTGAGGAGTGAGTGAAGGAGGTGAAGGAGTGAGGAGTGAAGGAGTGAAGGAGGAGTGAAGGAGTGAAGGAGTGATGTGAAGGTGAAGGAGTGAAGAGTGAAGTGAAGGAGTGAAGGAGTGAGTGAGTGAGGAGTGAGTGAGGAGTGAGTGAGGAGTGAGTAGTGATGAGCGAGTAGTGAGGAGTGAGGTGTGAGTGAGGAGAGAGTGAGGAGGAGTGAGGAGTGAAGGAGTGAGTGAAGGGTGAAGGGAGTGAGTGAGGAGTGAGTGAGGTGAGTGGAGTGAGGGTGAAGGAGTGAGTGAAGGAGTGAGTGAAGGAGTGACGGAGTGAGTGAAGGAGTGAAGGAGTGAGTGAAGGAGTGAGTGAAGGAGTGAGTGAGTGAGTGAGTGAGTGAGTGGAGTGAAGAAGTGAGTGAAGGAGTGAGTGAGTGAGTGAGTGAGTGAGTGAAGAAGTAGTGAGTGAGTGAGTGAGTGAGTGAGTGGAGTGAAGGAGTGAGTGAGTAAGTGAGTGAGTGAGGAGTGAGTGAGTGAAGTACAGAGTGAGTGAGTGAGTGAGTGAAGTACAGAGTGAGTGAGTGAGTGAAGTGAGTGAGTGAGTGAGTGAGTGAATGAGTGAGGAGTGAAGGAGGAGTGAAGTGAGTGAAGGAGTGAAGAGTGAGTGTGTGAGGAGTGAGTGAGTGAGGAGTGAGTGAGGAGTGAGTGAGTGAAGGAGTGAGTGAGGAGTGAGTGAGGAGTGAGTGAGTGAGTGAGTGAGTGAGTGAGTGAGGAGTGAGTGAGTGAGTGAGTGAGTGAGTGAGTGAGTGAGTGAGTGAGTGAGTGAGTGAGTGAGTGAGTGAGTGAGTGAGTGAAGTGAGTGAGTGAGTGAGTGAGTGAGTGAAGTGAGTGAGTGAAGTGAGTGAGTGAAGTGAGTGAGTGAAGTGAGTGAGTGAGTGAGTGAGTGAGTGAGTGAGTGAGTGAGTGAGTGAGTGAGTGAGTGAGTGAGTGAGTGAGTGAGTGAGAGTGAGTGAAGGAGTGAGTGAGAGTGAGTGAAGGAGTGAGGAGTGAGTGGAGTGAAGTGAGTGAAGTGAGTGAGTGAAGTGAGTGATCGAGTGAGTGAGTGAGTGAGTGAAGGAGTGAGTGAAGGAGTGAGTGAGGAGTGAGTGAAGGACGTGAGTGAGTGAGTGAGTGAGGAGTGAGTGAAGTGAGTGAGTGAAAGGAGTGAGTGAAGGAGTGAGTGAAGGAGTGAGTGAAGGAGTGAGTGAAGGAGTGAGTGAAGGAGTGAGTGAAGGAGTGAGTGACTCAGTGAGTGAGTGAGTGAGGAGTGAGTGAGTGAGTGAGTGAGTGAGTGAGTGAGTGAGTGAGTGAACAGTGTGTGTGAGTGAGTTAAGGAGTGAGTGAGTGAGTGAGTGAAGGAGTGAGTGAAGGAGTGGAGTGGAATGAGTGAGTGAGTGAGTGGATTGAGTGAGTGAGTGAAGTGAGTGAGTGAAGTGAGTGAAGGAGTGAGTGAGGAGTGAGTGAACGTGAGTGAGTGAAGGAGTGAGTGAGGAGTGAAGTGAGTGAGTGAAGGAGTGAGTGAGTGAGTGAGGAGTGAGTGAAGTGAGTGAGTGAGTGTAGTGAGTGGAGTGAGTGAGTGAGTGAGTGAGTGAGTGAGTGAGTGAGTGAGTGAGTGAGTGAGTGAGTGGAGTGAGTGAGGGAGTGAGTTGGTGGTGAGTGAGTGAGTGAGTGCGTGAGTGAGTGCAGAGAGAGACGTGAATGATGAGTGAGTGCGTGCGTGCGTGAGTGAGTGAGTGAGGGAGTGCAGTGCTGTAGTGAAGGTGATTGCGAGCAGTGATGTGTGACGTGAGTGAGGACGTGAGTGAGTGAGTGAGTGAGGACGTGAGTGAGGACGTGAGTGAGTGATGTGCAGTGAGTGACCAGTGCGTGAGGGAGTGCGGTGAAGTGAGTGCGGAGTGCGTGAGTGAGTGCGTGAGTGGAGTGAGGTGACGTGAGTGAGTGAGTGAAGTGAGCGAAGGGAGTGAGTGAGGGAAGTGACGTGATTGAGTGCGTGTGAGTGAGTGCGTGAGGTGAGTGAGTGAGTGAGGGAGTGGAGTGAGTGAGTGGGTGAGTGAGTGAGTGCGTGCGTGGACGTGAGTGAGTGAGTGAGTGCGTGAGGAGCATGATTTGTGAGTGAGTGAGTGAGAGTGAGTGAGTGATGTGAGTGA
>JAWQFJ010016975.1:5000-20733 GCA_034096865.1 Theodoxus fluviatilis | reverse complement strand
CAACTGCAAAGACGGGTGATGTATGGAGAACATCTGCTTGTCCTCAAGGAATTCTCCTCTCTCGTCTGGTTGTCTAGTTGCGTCCGTGTGTTTGTCTGCGCCTCATGCGTGTGATGAGCTTATATCAATAAAATACGTCGTGTGTCTCTGGCCGTCTTAGTCAATTTACAAGCGAGCACTCTCTCCAGTTATTTTCCGTCATAAAGAAAGGCTCAACGCGAATGTAGACAAAACACGGCGCACGCTGGGCAAATCTACATGATAGATCCATGGAGACATGTAAGTATTATGTTTGTATCACACTACAGCTGCAACGTGTTACAGGCAACAAGTTTTATGAACACGAACAAGATAGCGCTAACTGCAGCTGATAACACAATACGTAGGCGAATATCGGGACATATGCGTTTCATCGCTTCGGCAAGAAGAAAGGTTAAGAAAGACGAGAAAAAAGCTATTTGCATGAAATGCATGAACCACAAGTTCCTTGTGTTCCTCTCTTGTGCAAAAAATCATAGATATTAGGTCGTTTGTCTCTTTGTATACTGTTTCGTTTGTTTGTAAGAGTTTTTATTTTGTCAATACGGGTTTTCAACGTAACTGTTTCCATTCTACTAAATCCGTTTTCAGACACAAGAAGTAGAGTAACATAAGGACGCAACCACTCAATTCCCCCCTCATTAGCTTGGGCCCTGCCTGTTATAAAAAGGAAAATGTAATTGATGATGATGACGATGATGATGTTAATGATGATGATGATGGTGATGATGATGATGATGATGATGATGATGATGATGATGATGATGATGATGATGATGATGATGATGATGATGATGATGATGATGATGATGATGGTGATGATTGATGATGATGATGATGATGATGATGATGATGATGATGATTGATTATGATTGTGATGATGATGATGATGATGATGATGATGATGATGATGATGATGATGATGATGATGATGATGATGATGATGATGATGATGATGATGATGATGATGATGATGATGATGATGATGATGATTCAACTAAAATGTTTTAAAAAACATTTTTTTAAAGATTTGTTAAAATACGCATACATAACATACATTACAATGCCCGCTGGTTCAAAAGTTCGAGAATGACAGCGTAGGAATCGAATTATGTTGCATTTTGTGAATGGGTGAGTCTACGTGTGTCACGATGGGGGATGGGGTGGGAGAGAGAGAGAGAGAGAGAGAGAGAGAGAGAGAGAGAGAGAGAGAGAGAGAGAGAGAGAGAGAAGAGAAGAGAGAGACGAGGAGAGGAGAGAGAGAGAGAGAGAGAGAGAGAGAGAAAGAGAGAGAGAGAGAGAGAAAGAGAGAGAGAGAAAGAGAGAGATACAGAGACAGAGAGAGAGAGAGGAGAGAGAGGAGAGAGACACAGAGAGAGAGAAAGAGAGAGAGAGACAGAGAGAGAGAGAAAGAGAGAGAGACAGAGAGAGAGAGGTACGGACAAATGGATAGTAAAAAGAAAATTTCTTTCACCCCAATGTATTTGGATTTATCTCGCCCACATCTCTCTCGAGGTCTAGTCAGACGAGAAGTGGAAGTTTAGAGAGGGTAGAGGGAGGAGGGGGAGGTGAGGTAGGGGGTAGAGGCTGAGAGGAGGCGTTGAGGGGCGTAGGAATGTGTCTCCCGGGGAGGGAGAGGAGAAATGCCAGGAGGGAAAACTCCCAGAGGTGGATAGAATAGCTTCGTGTAGGTAGTTGTGTGGGCGCTGTATGAAACTCTAGAATATTTAACGTTCTACTCTCGTCCGCAAATGGATATAAAATTTGATTCGGCACTCAAGAGAAAAAGATTACAAAACAAATCAGTTAAATTGATGCTTTTTTTAAACGTAGATATTGGTGTCTGCGAGGAACACGTGAGAGCATCCTATTGCTTTGGAAAACTGTTTCTTGTCTAACAGAATTGAACTCTGTGGAAAACAGACTGATCATACACATCTGATTATGTTTTAAATGGAGTGACAATTCATTCTCAAACTTTATTATCGAAGGTAGTTTGCTGGCAATTTATTAAAATCCTCACCAGGTAAAAGTGAATTTCATACCGTTAACACGACTGTTTTCCTCTGTCAAACATACGTATGTGCAGCAGTCCAAGATGCGGACTTACGGACACTGATGTTATAATGCGGGGTGTGAGTCTGCTTCACCACTTCAGCAGGTTCAATCGGTGGCGCAGAATATGAGTGAAAACTCATTTTGTTTGACCAAACTGAGATTTTCAACCTCACCATTCACTTCCCATGGAAGAAGATTCCGAAGGAGCAGCCGAAAACTCACTGGCAAAGTCCTGTTTTAACTGAGCAACGCTTACGCCTCCTTCGCCACAGTAGCAGTCTTATCTAACCAATCACGACGCAGAACTAGACCAAAGCTGCGTCGCCATTGGTTAGATAAGGCGAAGAGGGAGTTACCCGTTGCTCCATCAAAACAGGCCTCGAGCAACCATTTCATTTAGCTTAGAGGATGTGTGAATTGTGTGTCACTACAGATTCAAATTATCACGATAAAGGTCAAATCGGAACCACACTTTATCCTTTTCTTCTAACTTAAAGTCTGCATTCCTCTCAACAAGTAAATGGAAAAATAACGAAGTGTGAGACTGAACCCAGTTCTCTCCAGCCTTCAGTTTGCTGAGGAAGATCCTTGGATAAGGATCAAAAGCTACAAGTGAGTGGCTTCCTTTTTTGTTTGTGAGACAAGTATAAATCTGTAGCCATTATTTTGTATCGACATTTCAATTATATATATATACAGACCTTGCAAATATTTGGCCACTGACAGAATGCATGAACAAAGAATGAACAGATGAAAGAACGAATGAATGCTTGTCACCTATGTTATGACACGCAACTAAAACACTTACTGAAGCTGAAAAAACTGCAATAGAAGATGAAAAATAGCATTAGCCTTTGTCAAGAAAATAATAAAGAACAGAAAGGTAGAGCCAGTCTGCAGTGTGACGCTAAATCCTCTTTTAAACCTCCTACTCGAAGGAAAACACCGCATGAGGTTTTACTCTACCAGTGCTTCTGTGCAAGTTTCGACGGCGTCTGTGCACCCAGCTTAAGAGTGAGGCTGCGAGGTCGACTTCACGCTGGCAGGTGACAAGTACACGAACCAACACTTATCCACCCCACCCTACCGAACCCCTCAATAATGGCATCCAAAAGCTGTGATGGGCATCAAGTGACAGAGCGAAAACGACATAGCTCCGTCAACCAAGTCATCAGGTTGTTCGCATAGAAACACTCACATTCATCCGCACCAACACACACACACACACACACACACACACACACACACACACACACACTCACACACACCAACAAACAAACACGCACTAACACACTAACACAAACACACTACAACCGCCACACCCGCTACACAGGAGTACGGCAAAAGACGACCAACTGTTCAGAGGGTAAGGATTCTCCTCCTCCTCCTCCTCCTCCTCCTCCTCTTCCTCTTCCTCTTCCTCTTCCTCTTCCTCTTCCTCTTCCTCTTCCTCCTCCTCCTCCTCCTCCTCCTTCTCCTCCTCCACCACCACCACCAAAGAATTATTGGTGGGAATGTGCTTTAAGTGCAGAGATGGGCAGAGGTTATCTATACTGAGTTACAGATAAGCACGCCTTTCTCTACTCTTCTCTCTACCACGCAATACCACTCCTGGGGCCCAGCTCCTCAAGCAACAGCCGGCCTAATCACATAACGCTGGCCAATGCTTAAAAGAAACTTTTAAAAATCGGTTCCTGATGGCGCTACCACACAGGTTGATAGCTTATAATCTTCCTTTTGGCCTCTACACATGTGTGTCAAGATTGAATCCAGCAGCTTAAGTGGTACAGGAATGCATGCGTAAGAAATGCTCGCGCGCACATACACACGCGCGCGCGCAAGAGTGCATAAGTGACATCTGGCCCCGAAAGACTTACACTGATGAAATATTGGTTTTAGACTTAGTCTACCTCGGTTTCTGAGTGACCTGCTAATTTTGGTGAAGTGCTGCTTCATCTCTTGTGACGACAACATGTTTCTCGCAACAAACTGCACACATGAGAAAGATACAGAGATGTAGAACTATAAATAGAATCGTATTTAGGCGTCAGAATTTCCTGCAACTGACAGATGAAGTCGAAGAAGCCACAGAACTTTCAAATCGAGCGAGAGTAGACCTCCATTAAGACATGTAGATGAACACAACTCTACTGCTGCCTCTCAAGCAAGAACCCATCTGATTGGTTGTTCGAGGACATTTGTGAGAGACGTGATTCCCCTTTGGGTTGTGGATGAGAATAGACCCACCGCGTCTCCCTACGCGATTTGTAAGTGGCGAATAAATAGAGAAATCGTGACTGGATTTGCGCTTACTCTAGATATCTTCATTGACTCCGTGATTAATGGCTTAACATGTTCACAGCCCACAAAGGCTGCTAGGCCGTAAAACTCCTTCCATTCTTTAGAACGCGTTCTTATTTGGCTGTTAACAACTCGACAGAACTGTTCTTGGGACTTGCAAGCGCAATATTTCCTATGGAAATGGCACGGTTGCCAGAAAAACTGCCACGTGTGGGGACCCAAACATGTTTAGCGACTTACAAGCGAGATACCCGATGGAAACGGCATACAGTAGTTGCCAGACATCTTACCACGTGGATGGATGGATGGATGGATGGATGGAGTTTTACGGCATACAGTAGTTGCCAGACATCTTACCACGTGGATGGATGGATGGAAGGAGTTTTACGGCATACAGTAGTTGCCAGACATCTTACCACGTGGATGGATGGATGGATGGAAGGAGTTTTACGGCATACAGTAGTTGCCAGACATCTTACCACGTGGATGGATGGATGGATGGATGGAAGGAGTTTTACGGCATACAGTAGTTGCCAGACATCTTACCACGTGGATGGATGGATGGATGGATGGAAGGAGTTTTACGGCATACAGTAGTTGCCAGACATCTTACCACGTGGATGGATGGATGGATAGATGGAAGGAGTTTTACGGCATACAGTAGTTGCCAGACATCTTACCACGTGGATGGATGGATGGATGGATGGAAGGAGTTTTACGGCATACAGTAGTTGCCAGACATCTTACCACGTGGATGGATGGATGGATGGATGGATGGAAGGAGTTTTACGGCATAAGTAGTTGCCAGACATCTTACCACGTGGATGGATGGATGGATGGATGGATGGAAGGAGTTTTACGGCATACAGTAGTTGCCAGACATCTTACCACGTGGATGGATGGATGGATGGATGGAAGGAGTTTTACGGCATACAGTAGTTGCCAGAAATCTTACCACGTGGATGGATGGATGGATGGATGGAAGGAGTTTTACGGCATACAGTAGTTGCCAGACATCTTACCACGTGGATGGATGGATGGATGGATGGATGGGTGGATGGAAGGAGTTTTACGGCATACAGTAGTTGTCAGACATCTTACCACGTAGATGGATGGATGGATGGATGGATGGAAGGAGTTTTACGGCATACAGTAGTTGCCAGACATCTTACCACGTGGATGGATGGATGGATGGATGGAAGGAGTTTTACGGCATATCGGCCTTTGTACGCGATGTGAGGCCATTAAGCACGAAAACCACTACAATAGTTTCAAGTAAGCGCAATTTATGTCACCATGTCCCTATTTATTCGCCTCTGACGAACCATGTAGGAAGACATGGTGGATCTATTCTTTAACCCCCGACCCACAGGGTGATCTTACCACGTGTATTTAGCATATGCCCACTTCATGGACGCTGAAGTGCGTGATGGCACAGTGAAACTAAATCGAAGAAAAGAGAACACATTTTTCGCGGCGCCAGCTTGGTTGGCCTGAGCGTATACCCCCCTCAGGGACGATGATATAATCAGGTCCCACCCACAGGGCCCACTCACCCCACCCACCCACCCCACCTCCCACCCCACCCCCCACCCCCACCTTACCCACCCACCCCCCATTCCCGGCCCCCCATTTCAACATTTTTCTCTCTCTCCCCTTGCCTTCCTCCTTTGCGGCAACACAGACAGGCGACAAGTTTTTTTCGCAACGAGGAGTTGTGGTCGACTGCGAGGATATATCAATTTTCACTGTGTCGTCGTTACTTCAATAAGCGACATTTTTTAAATATTTAAGTGACAGCCACTTCGTCGAAAGCCATAGTTTGCATCATTGGTTGGTAAACACATTCTGCAAAAAGGTTAGCAAAAGCGATAAAACTTTTTTCGTTAGCGTATATTTCACACAATGTATTTCTCCATGCCCGACAAGCTGCCTATCAACGTTTTGATTCAACGCACGAAGACCCAGTCCTAAGAGTCCGATTGCGCAGTAATGCATAATAAAAAGAATACAAATAAAAGGGACACAGTCGTATAGCCTTGCGGCTATATGCACATTTTCACATGCCGTTTTATCCCAGTGAAGCTCCAGGAAAGAAGTCCTGAGCAAAGCTGCAGCTCCCTTTTAAACAGCTCCGGTCTTTGGAAGGAAAACGAGGATGAGTGCCGAGACAACTCCAGAAGAACTTCATCCTCTTTCAAAGCGTGCTTGCCCATGCATGCGAGTAAAACCTCGCTACCATTTCCGTGTCAATACAACACCTACGCACACCAGACTAGATACGTACTTTTGTTGAGAAGAACGAATATCATCAAGGGAACGCTTTGCCATGTGGTAAAGAAATTGTTTTCTCTTCGTAGACCACAACTGCCCCATCACTTGAAAACAACGCAGTCAACATAAATGAACACGTTACGACGAAAACGACCAACACTTTACGTGTATGAAAACAGAAATAATTCACGGTCCGTTTGGGGAGGGACTGTGCTCTCCGTATTCAAGACTGACGGCGAACAACGCTAACTACACCCAGTCCCTCAGCAAGTACACGCTCCCCAGTGTGGTGGTGCTGTATATCTAGTCTCCAGCCGCACACACGCATACACTCGCCTTTCCCGCCGCAAGGCCACGTGGGAGAGCTCCGTGCAAATCAATAGAGCTGCTTCGCATCGAGGCCTTAACGATGTCTGGCAAGAAGACTTGCAGTCCGTCGGGAGACAGGGCGAGAAAAATGGAGATGAGGCGTGGAGGAAAGAACTGTGGTGGCCACGAATATACAATTGAAAGAAAGAGAGAGAGAAAAAATAGATTATATTTCGATGGGTTTGAATGTAAAGCTACCACAGAGATTAAGGTTTCCCCTTCGTTAGAGACAGTACTGGATCCACATTTGGAAAAGAACGTCGCTCCTCTGTGTAGCATACAAGGGTGTTCAAGATTTTCTAGTAAACTGTATTGAACTATATGGAAAGTACACACGTTACACAATTGTGTACTAAATACGCAGCTGTGCGTGTACATGTATTTGTGACTAAGTGATTAACTTTCTTGTGGTCTCTTTAAACCGTCTCAGGTTCGATCCGTGAGAAAACGTTTAGTTCAGTGTTTGAAAATGTGTATATTCTTGATTGCTCGTCTTTCTGCAAAAAGTATGCGATTACCACACTAAATGCAACGATTTCGATCCGCTTTTGCACTGTTTACAGTGATTACTATATTACAGACAGCACAACAACACAGTTAAAAATCACTTGTGAAGTGCACTGAATATAACTCTACACATGTTATGAAGAGCTTCAGTTCTCTAATACAAAAGAATATACATGCACAAACCAACAACCTGTTTCAATAGCAGAGATCTCACACTATAAGCCATGAACGTGAAATAAACACAAAAACAGTTATGTTAGGTATATTGCATCAGCTCTTCACCATAGTTTTGACATTAAAATAGTAAACTCAAAGTTTACAGACTTTCCAACCAACATATAGAACTTACATTCATTTAATCACACTCGAGCAACGGACGACTCCAACTTGAGAGAAGAACTAAGAAATCAAAGTAACTTACTCGCACTTGCCCATCGAAGCCATCGGTGGCAGGGCAGGAGAGTCCTGAAGATGCCACGAACATGACTGCAGTTGACCCCTTCTTCCCTCTGTCTCTACCACGTCTCCAAGGCGAATAAGACCCGCTCCTTCAGATCCACTTGACCCCTCTGCCGTTAATCCGCAACATGGCTCCCTTGCACG
Organism: Theodoxus fluviatilis; assembly: GCA_034096865.1. Lineage (NCBI taxonomy): Eukaryota > Metazoa > Mollusca > Gastropoda > Cycloneritida > Neritidae > Theodoxus > Theodoxus fluviatilis. The sequence goes on along the minus strand of JAWQFJ010016975.1, from coordinate 12,582 downwards.
GACAGTAGTCAACGTCCCAAATACAGCGATCGAGTCAACCCATGGCTGGTGAGGCTGCAGTTCGGTGCGCAGCACTTGTTGTCTATTGGCACTGACAGCAGATGTGTGTTCGGCGCTCCTGTGGTGCTCTTCCCCTTGCTGCCGCTGCTGCTGCTGCCTGCTGTTGCTGCTGCTGCTCGTCCCAATTCCCGCTTCTGTGTTCTCGATACCTCTGGGACGTCTGCTGGGAAAGTGTGGCCCGTACCCACAGTGGCAGTGCGAGTGGAACCTTCCCTTCTCGAGTTTCGCCCCGTTGTGCAGACAGGCACACACACAGACAGACACACAGACATAGGCTGTAGGTAGGTCGTGGGTAGATTAGTGTATTGCACAGCTCTTGCCTGTAGTCTTCGATCTGGCCACACGTGCCGTCCTGATATACATGTTTATACAGGGGTAATTATGCCACGACGCGGTCTAGTCACAGTTGCGAGTCTCACATGGGGTTTATTTTCTCTGCGTCATCTTCTCCTCCCTCCCCCTGTCTGAAGTTGCATTGTTTCCACAGCTGGAAATGCTCGGCGAGTCTTCCCACAGGCCCACTTGGAAACTTCAAGCTAGACGACGAAAACCGCTGGTCCTCGGGGAATTACGATCAAGAATCAACGTCCCTCAGGGATAAAAAAAGAATAAGAGCCCGGTTTTAGACAAGATCTCATCTTCGGCTCATATCTCCTTGACCGAGCAGGGGAATATTCTTCTACAAGGAACTTTTCTGCAACACTGAGGCACAGAGATTAAGGAAGAAGCGGAGAAAGGAGATAGGATGGTTGTCGCAGTGGAGCCGTTCCAAGCGTTCCTTCCTAGCTTCTGGCTTCCCTGTGGTCGCTCCTCTGCCTACTGCATACGTAGCTGCAATCAATTAGCGAACCGGAGCAAGCAAACAGGCTCCACAATCATGTGCTTGGAGCAAAAGAAGATTTGGCACAGTGCTAGCTGCGTCACAAGGTCTCAAACGCATGGCCTATCTCTCTCTCTCTCTCTCTCTCTCTCTCTCTCTCTCTCTCCCTCTCTCTCTCTCTACCCCCCCTCTCCTTCTCTCTCTCCCTCCGTTCCTCCCTCTCTCCCTCTCTCTCTCTCCCCCCTCCCCCCCTCCCCCCTCCCCCCTCCCTCTCTCTCTCTCTCTCTCTCTCTCTCTCTCTCTCTTCTCTCTCTCTCTCTCTCTCTCTCTCTCTTTCTCTCTCTCTCTCTCTCACTCTCTCTCTCCCCGAGAGGTTTCTGGCGTCTCCTTGACTGACCAGCTCCATTGTTTTCATACGACTTGCAGTTTGAGATAATCTTTGAATGGTCATTGTAAATGATCCTTGTCTACCATTTTATATGATCATTTATACTGAATTGTTGATATCGGGTTTGATATTAGCAAAACTTTATTGTCTTATATACATATATTAACATTGCATTATTAATTATTATTATTATTATTATTATTATTATTATTATTATTATTATTATTATTACTGTTTGTATTTGTATTCAATACTGTGTCTATTTGCCCTTTTGTATTTGTATATCAACTATCTGTTTATATCTATATATTTACTCGCATTCATTGTCGTGATTATTTTCTTTACGTTTCTTGTATTTTTCCTGCCTTTCATAATGCAGTCTGTATCACTAGGCCATCTAAACGTGTATCATCTTCCGAACAAAGTCACAGACATATGTGCTCTTTTACACCAATATGATTGCTATGTTTTTGGTCTATCAGAAACAAGACTCAAACCCTACACCCCTGACACAGCAGTAGAAATTAATGGATATAACATCATCCGAAAAGACGCTAAAAGCGAAGGCCAAACTGGTATAGCAGTATACATTCACCATTCCATTCATGGGAATATTTCTCGCCGTACGGATCTTGAATCTTCACAGATAGAGTGTTTATGGCTAGAAATGAAGCCTCCCAAAGAATCTTCAATCCTTATCGGCTATCTCTACAGAAACCCTGCTTCCACCTCCACATGGTGTGAAGCTTTCAATGCAATGATGGACACAGTAACCCAATCCAACAAAAAAATAATCCTAATGGGAGATTTCAACATCGATTTGTTCAAACCTCAGCATACATGGAAATCTACCATCTCGTTATTCGGACTCAAACAAGTGGTCGACATAACCGCAAGAGTGACCCATGACTCATCCACTCTCATAGACCAGATATACACAAACACTGAAAACCTCTTGACAAGTATACAGGTACCTAAATTAGGGATAAGTGATCACTTTCCCACACTATGCTCCCTCTCCTCTAAAATCAAAAGAAGTCCAAAGAGAACACACACTACTATTCACTATCGATCCTTTAAACATTTTGATGCCGATTCATTCCTTGACAATTTAAAACAAATGCCATTTCATGATGTCCTCAACTATTCTGACCCTGGCCTGGTATGACCTATTTCTCCAAACTGTAGAAAGTCATGCTCCTATGAAACGGAAGAGAGTCAAGCATTTAAAACTCCCACCTTAGCTTACCAACGAAATCATGCAGGCTATGAAAACGATAGATAGACTTTTTTTAAAATGATATCCCGGCTTACAAGAAGCAAAGAAACCGTGTCAAGACTCTGGTTCGAAATGCAAAAAAAAAACTATTTTCAAAGGCTAATTGAAAACGGCAATGACACATTAATGTTATGGCGCGAAATTAATACCTTCATACGAACTTCCAAAACAGTCTGCAACATACCTCCATCTATTAATGCTGAACAATGCAACGAACACTTCACGACAATAGCTGACAAAATCCATGCAAAATCGACCAAACACACTCCCGATCTATCAAGGGATATTGTTCAACATATTGATGATTTTTGTAATGAAAGACTTCCTCGTGATGCTGCATTCCGTATTCCTACTGTCACCTCACATAAGGTGATGCAATACATCTTTCAACTTTCAAGCAAACGATCCACGGACCTTGATGGCATCAGTTCTCATTTACTGAAAATTTCGCTCCCCGTCATACTGCCTTCATTGACACACATTTATAAAAACCGCTGGCGCTGAACCTCCAGGTTTTGGCATATTAAAAAAAAGAGAAAAAGATCGGGTTCGAACCCGCAACCTCTCGAGAAAAGAGGGGGAAAAAACACACATGAACAAAAACACAATAAACCAGGTCGGGTTGGAACCCACAACCTCTCGAAAAAAGAGAAGAAAAAAGTTTCAGCGCAGAATCGAACCTGGTCATGCATGACCACGAGTCCAATGCTCTACCACACGAGCCATTAGACTTAGAGAATTGATATGACACTGAGACAAAAGTTCGCCACCCTAAAGTGGACAATGCTGGTGGAAAAAAAATCTATATTTTCATTTGTTTGTTTGTGTTTCATGAAAGTGTTGTGTATGAAGTATCTTTATTTATGGATAAAAAGATAATAGTTGTTGTGGGTTTTCTGTAATTTTTTGTTAATGCCGACGCTGGACATCTGATGGTGGTTACAGGAGGACTAAAATGTAAAGCTATTTCTGATTTGAAGAAAAAAATTGCGCGATCGCGTAATGCTGAAAACCAGCAAAATTGAAACGTTCTCCGCCAACTGTGGAACAGAACGAGTCAATCCTGTTAACACGATGCATAACTGGTAGATTTTTAGGCTAGATTCGCTTCGAAAAGTTGCAGATAATCTGATGGTGTTAGACTGCAAGTGTAACTTTTCTGACTTGCATTCCACTCAACACATTTTTGACTTGGTGGACATGTACTCGATTAATTGACTCGATTAAATTGAACTGATGTATTTGATATAAATTTGTATTAATCCTGAAAAATTATGAAATCATACTTCATTCATTCGCGCATTAGTCTTGGCAGCGTTCAGCGAACGAAGTAAACATCAAACTACTTGGACCATAACGTCAGAGCGAGTAGCAGACGAAACTTCACCGTCACGTGACACAAACCGGCCAATCAGAAGCGATGACGCCGGATGTGAAATTCCTGCTATCTTACGGTGGTAATAATCGGGCAAAGTCTGAATAATCTGAGAAAGAAACTCGAATTGGTTCATTATTTGTATGAATGCGAGTTTTTTGGTCGACTTCGGTAAATTTCGCGCTGCCTCGCAGTGATGATTGTATACGAAGCTGTCGTCTGATAGGCGAAAGCGATCCGCGAAGCCAGCGGTTTCGACCATATCAAAGATCCTATATACACTAAGGTGACTCACTCCAATACTTTGAGCTTCAGATAGTGCCTCACGAGGAGCGCACATGTTTGTGATGTAAAACGTGACCTTCATTACAGTATTACACTACGAGTGATCTTATCCGATACCAGTTGATGTTTTACCCCTCTGCTAAGATTATAATACAACTCATTCGAATTTTACATGAAACATTTAGTTATCTCGATCGTCTGCTGGCGTAGTGGCTACGGTTCGATCGTGTTCGTCTGCTTGGTTCGTAGTGTTGATCATTATGAATGGTATTTCTTGAAATAAGGTCAGTAAGCCTATATGTTAATTTATAACGCTAATATAACCCTGGGCTGTCTTAATTTATCAAAGCTGTATGTTGATTGCGTCAATAGGTCGTGAAATACATTTTACAAATCCAAGCTTCTCGTACTTCTATTTATAGCTGACGCGCGGACCTCAGCGGCACCAGGATAGATTATAAATACATTGTTGTCCTCGAACCTGCCTGCTGTTGACATCGTGTACAATGCTAGTATTGTCTGATGCTATGAAATACGTTCACCAGTAAAAGGTCCAACACATGGAGAGAGACAGACACAGACCTACACACCACAACACATGGAGACAGTCACAGACCTACACACCACAAAACACATGGAGACAGACAGTCACAGACCTACACACCATCTTTGAAGTGCTGCAAGAACAAAACAAAACAAACGAAATGTTTTCCCCCCTTTTTATTATCGATTCACTGCCATTAGGCCAAGCCAACAGACTACCAGTACCAAGTTGTTGCGCTTAAGTCAGGACAGACAGAACGAACGAACGAACTTTATTTTACAAGGGTAGTGAATTAGGCAGTATTGCCTTTCTTACTTACATATTCAAATGTGGTAAGAGAGAGAGAGAGAGAGAGAGAGAGAGAGAGAGAGAGAGAGAGACAGACAGAGACAGAGAGAGACAGAGAGAGACAGAGAGAGACAGAGAGAGACAGAGAGAGACAGAGAGAGACAGAGAGAGAGACACAGAGAGAGACAGAGAGAGAGAGAGAGAGTGAGAGAGAGAGGGGGGAGGGGAGCTGGGAAAAGGGGAGGAAGGGAAGAGAGAATGAGAGTAAGAGGGTGGGTGAGATGATGACGTCACAGATTTTGCAAAATGGAGTCTGTTGAATCGTTTTCAATGAAACACCAAAATGTAAAAAAGTCACTTTCTTTTCAAACCTCGATTCTGAAAATTTGATAATATTGAATGGGACCTAACTTCCAGTCAGTGTGCAAAATCTCAAGGAAATCCGTCCAGTAGTTTTTGAGATATAAGCCGTGGAGACGGGACAGACACACAGACAGACACACACACACACACACACACACACACACACAGACAGATAAAAACCGCTGGCGCTGAACCTCCAGGTTTTGGCATATTTAAAAAAAATGTAAAAAAAGATCGGGTTCGACCCCGCAATCTCTCTAGAAAAGAGGGGGAAAACACACACACACACACATAAAAACACAAAAACCCAGGTCGGGTTCGAACCCACAACCTCTCGAAAAAAGAGAAGAAAAAAAAGTTTCAGCGCAGAATCAAACCTGGTCATGCATGACCAAGAGACGAACGCTCTACCAGCTGAGCCATTAGAGAATTGCTATGATGGAGTGTTTGTAAAGCATGTAAATCCATTTCTAAGGTATTGGCCCAGGAACAATCGACCATATATTTAAAACATGATGGATAGGTTCAGGAAAGCTCCTATTATGACATGTTTTGTTTTCCTTTGGCATGTCATAGACGCTGAATTAACACTCACACAGTCACACAGAGGAGGAAGTGTATTATACTTTATAGATGTTCACACCAGACATGTGCATGTGTGGTACTGCTACCGAGTACCGTCGTTCTACAAGCAACGAGTCAATCCTGATAACACGATGCATAACTGGTAGGTTTTTAGGCTAGATTTGCTTTGAAAAGTTGCAGAAAATCTTATGGTGGTTACAATCTGAAGGTATAACAAGTTTTGACAAGGAAAAAATCAAGCAACTATAACCATTCTGACCGTTGTCAGCCATGTTTGCAGAAGCTCCTAATCTCGCTGGAAACAAGATTTCATACTCTTGTCGTGGAACCAAACGACGAAAAGATTGACCTGATTTTTCAATACAAACACTGTATTCATTTTGTTGTTTAGACTGCAAGTGTAACTTTTCTGACTTGCGTTCCACTCAACACATTTTTGACCTAGTGGACATGTACTCGATTAATTGACTCGATTAAATTGAACTGATGTATTTGATATACATTTGTATTAATCCTGAAAAATTAGGAAATCATACTTCATTCATTCGAGCATTAGTCTTGACAGCATTCAGCGGACGAAGTAAACATCAATCTACTTCAACCATAACGTAAGTGCGAGTTGCAGACGAAACTATCACCGTCACATGACACGGTGACGCCGAATGTCAAATCACTGCTATCTTACGGTCGAAATAATCGGAGAAAGTCTGAATAATCTGAGAAAGAAAATCGAATTGGTTTATTATGTGTATGAATACGAGTTTTTTTAATCGACTTCGGTCAATTTCGCGCTGCCTTGCAGTGATGATTTGAATACGAAGCAGTCGTCTGCAAGGCGAAAACGATCTCGAAGCCAGCGAAGCCGAAGTTTCGACCATGAATGGAAAAAATCGTATTACGACCGTCAACCACTTTCTCTTCAAACCTCGATTCTGAAAATTTGATACATTCAATCGGACCTAACTTTCAGTTAGTGTGCAAAATCTCAAGGAAATCCGTCCAGTAGTTTTTGAGATATAAGCCGTGGAGTCGGGACAGGCAGACAGACAGACAGACAGACAGACACACACACACACACACACACACACACACACACACACACACACACACAGACAGATAAAGTCTGTAGGACCTCCAGTAAACCATGAGGGATAATTCTTTCTCCTTTACCAGTGTTCTCAAATTCAGTGTTCGTCATTAAACAGCTTCAAAAAAAGAATTGACACGATGTTCAAAGACTACATGTACTGTGATGATGTTGGCCACCCGCTGCTGTTGCCACGTATACCACTCTCTGCCACTCATAAGCCACCGGAAGAAAAGTATAGAGAATAGGCACGATCTTTTAAGATCGTTAGAACTAGGGTAGTAAAAAGTGAGAGTAGCCATAAGTACTGATCAAAAGATCAGATAAAGGCCTCGCGGCCTAAGACATCTGAGGACATACTAGGCCTGGTAAAAGACCAGCTAGTATCCATAAGAACAATAAAAATACAGCCAGAGAACTACCAGAATCGGCGATAGGCCCTGGACGCCTAAGCAAGCCGAAGAATTCTATTCTATTCTATTCTATTCACCCTCCTTCAAAAATCTCC
>JAWQFJ010016974.1:25000-47073 GCA_034096865.1 Theodoxus fluviatilis | reverse complement strand
ATTCCTATACTGGCCCTTGCTGCAATTCCCACACTGCCCTTGCTGCAATTCCTATACTGGCCCTTGCTGCAATTCCTATACTGGCCCTTGCTGCAATTCCCATACTGGCCCTTGCTGCAATTCCAATACTGGCCCTTGCTGCAATTCCCATACTAGTCCTTGCTGCCATTCCTATACTGGCCCTTGCTGCAATTCCTATACTGGCCCTTGCTGCAATTCCCATACTGGCCCTTGCTGCAATTCCTATACTGGCCCTTGCTGCAATTCCTATACTGGCCCTTGCTGCAATTCCCATACTGGCCCTTGCTGCAATTCCTATACTGGCCCTTGCTGCAATTCCCATACTGGCCCTTGCTGCAATTCCTATACTGGCCCTTGCTGCAATTCCTATACTGGCCCTTGCTGCAATTCCCATACTGGCCCTTGCTGCCATTCCTATACTGGCCCTTGCTGCAATTCCTATACTGGCCCTTGCTGCAATTCCTATACTGGCCCTTGCTGCAATTCCTATACTGGCCCTTGCTGCAATTCCTATACTGGCCCTTGCTGCAATTCCAATACTGGCCCTTGCTGCAATTCCCATACTGGCCCTTGCTGCACTTCCCATACTGGCCCTTGCTGCAATTCCCTATACTGGCCCTTGCTGCAATTCCTATACTGGCCCTTGCTGCAATTCCTATACTGGCCCTTGCTGCAATTCCTATACTGGCCCTTGCTGCAATTCCTATACTGGCCCTTGCTGCAATTCCTATACTGGCCCTTGCTGCAATTCCTATACTGGCCCTTGCTGCAATTCCCATACTGGCCCTTGCTGCAATTCCATACTGGCCCTTGCTGCAATTCCCATACTGGCCCTTGCTGCAATTCCCATACTGGCCCTTGCTGCAATTCCTATACTGGCCCTTGCTGCAATTCCCATACTGGCCCTTGCTGCAATTCCTATACTGGCCCTTGCTGCAATTCCCATACTGGCCCTTGCTGCAATTCCTATACTGGCCCTTGCTGCAATTCCCATACTGGCCCTTGCTGCCATTCCCATACTGGCCCTTGCTGCAATTCCCATACTGGCCCTTGCTGCAATTCCTATACTGGCCCTTGCTGCAATTCCTATACTGGCCCTTGCTGCAATTCCCATACTGGCCCTTGCTGCAATTCCTATACTGGCCCTTGCTGCAATTCCCATACTGGCCCTTGCTGCCATTCCCATACTGGCCCTTGCTGCAATTCCAATACTGGCCCTTGCTGCCATTCCCATACTGGCCCTTGCTGCAATTCCTATACTGGCCCTTGCTGCAATTCCCATACTGGCCCTTGCTGCAATTCCCATACTGGCCCTTGCTGCAATTCCCATACTGGCCCTTGCTGCAATTCCCATACTGGCCCTTGCTGCAATTCCCATACTGGCCCTTGCTGCAATTCCCATACTGGCCCTTGCTGCCATTCCTATACTGGCCCTTGCTGCCATTCCCATACTGGCCCTTGCTGCAATTCCCATACTGCCCCTTGCTGCAATTCCTATACTGGCCCTTGCTGCCATTCCTATACTGGCCCTTGCTGCAATTCCTATACTGGCCCTTGCTGCCATTCCTATACTGCCCCTTGCTGCAATTCCTATACTGGCCCTTGCTGCCATTCCTATACTGCCCCTTGCTGCCATTCCTATACTGGCCCTTGCTGCAATTCCCATACTGCCCCTTGCTGCCATTCCTATACTGGCCCTTGCTGCAATTCCCATACTGGCCCTTGCTGCAATTCCCATACTGCCCCTTGCTGCAATTCCTATACTGGCCCTTGCTGCCATTCCTATACTGGCCCTTGCTGCAATTCCCATACTGGCCCTTGCTGCAATTCCCATACTGGCCCTTGCTGCAATTCCTATACTGTCCCTTGCTGCCATTCCTATACTGGCCCTTGCTGCAATTCCCATACTGGCCCTTGCTGCAATTCCCATACTGCCCCTTGCTGCCATTCCTATACTGGCCCTTGCTGCAATTCCTATACTGGCCCTTGCTGCAATTCCTATACTGGCCCTTGCTGCAATTCCTATACTGGCCCTTGCTGCAATTCCTATACTGGCCCTTGCTGCAATTCCTATACTGGCCCTTGCTGCAATTCCTATACTGGCCCTTGCTGCAATTCCCATACTGGCCCTTGCTGCCATTCCTATACTGGCCCTTGCTGCAATTCCTATACTGGCCCTTGCTGCAATTCCTATACTGGCCCTTGCTGCAATTCCTATACTGGCCCTTGCTGCAATTCCTATACTGGCCCTTGCTGCAATTCCTATACTGGCCCTTGCTGCAATTCCTATACTGGCCCTTGCTGCAATTCCCATACTGGCCCTTGCTGCAATTCCTATACTGGCCCTTGCTGCAATTCCCATACTGGCCCTTGCTGCAATTCCCATACTGTCCCTTGCTGCAATTCCTATACTGTCCCTTGCTGCAATTCCCATACTGGCCCTTGCTGCAATTCCCATACTGGCCCTTGCTGCAATTCCCATACTGGCCCTTGCTGCAATTCCCATACTGGCCCTTGCTGCCATTCCCATACTGGCCCTTGCTGCCATTCCCATACTGGCCCTTGCTGCAATTCCTATACTGGCCCTTGCTGCCATTCCCATACTGGCCCTTGCTGCAATTCCTATACTGGCCCTTGCTGCAATTCCCATACTGGCCCTTGCTGCAATTCCCATACTGGCCCTTGCTGCAATTCCCATACTGCCCCTTGCTGCAATTCCCATACTGGCCCTTGCTGCAATTCCTATACTGGCCCTTGCTGCAATTCCCATACTGGCCCTTGCTGCAATTCCTATACTGGCCCTTGCTGCCATTCCCATACTGGCCCTTGCTGCCATTCCCATACTGGCCCTTGCTGCAATTCCCATACTGCCCCTTGCTGCAATTCCCATACTGGCCCTTGCTGCAATTCCTATACTGGCCCTTGCTGCAATTCCCATACTGGCCCTTGCTGCAATTCCCATACTGGCCCTTGCTGCAATTCCCATACTGGCCCTTGCTGCCATTCCCATACTGGCCCTTGCTGCCATTCCCATACTGGCCCTTGCTGCCATTCCCATACTGGCCCTTGCTGCCATTCCTATACTGGCCCTTGCTGCCATTCCCATACTGGCCCTTGCTGCAATTCCCATACTGGCCCTTGCTGCAATTCCCATACTGGCCCTTGCTGCAATTCCTATACTGGCCCTTGCTGCAATTCCTATACTGGCCCTTGCTGCCATTCCCATACTGGCCCTTGCTGCAATTCCCATACTGGCCCTTGCTGCAATTCCCATACTGGCCCTTGCTGCCATTCCCATACTGGCCCTTGCTGCAATTCCCATACTGGCCCTTGCTGCCATTCCCATACTGGCCCTTGCTGCCATTCCTATACTGGCCCTTGCTGCCATTCCCATACTGGCCCTTGCTGCAATTCCCATACTGGCCCTTGCTGCAATTCCCATACTGGCCCTTGCTGCAATTCCTATACTGGCCCTTGCTGCAATTCCCATACTGGCCCTTGCTGCAATTCCTATACTGGCCCTTGCTGCAATTCCCATACTGGCCCTTGCTGCAATTCCCATACTGGCCCTTGCTGCCATTCCCATACTGGCCCTTGCTGCAATTCCCATACTGGCCCTTGCTGCAATTCCCATACTGGCCCTTGCTGCCATTCCCATACTGGCCCTTGCTGCCATTCCTATACTGGCCCTTGCTGCCATTCCCATACTGGCCCTTGCTGCAATTCCCATACTGGCCCTTGCTGCCATTCCCATACTGGCCCTTGCTGCCATTCCCATACTGGCCCTTGCTGCAATTCCCATACTGGCCCTTGCTGCAATTCCTATACTGCCCCTTGCTGCAATTCCCATACTGGCCCTTGCTGCAATTCCCATACTGGCCCTTGCTGCCATTCCCATACTGGCCCTTGCTGCAATTCCTATACTGCCCCTTGCTGCAATTCCTATACTGGCCCTTGCTGCCATTCCTATACTGGCCCTTGCTGCAATTCCCATACTGGCCCTTGCTGCAATTCCCATACTGGCCCTTGCTGCAATTCCCAGACTGCTCCTTGTGCCATTCCCATACTGCCCCTTGCTGCAATTCCCATACTGGCCCTTGCTGCAATTCCCATACTGGCCCTTGCTGCCATTCCCACACTGCCCCTTGCTGCCATTCCCAGACTGCTCCTTGTGCCATTCCCATACTGGCCCTTGCTGCAATTCCCATACTGGCCCTTGCTGCCATTCCCATACTGCCCCTTGCTGCCATTCCCATACTGCCCCTTGCTGCCATTCCCAGACTGCTCCTTGTGCCATTCCCAGACTGCTCCTTGTGCCATTCCCATACTGGCCCTTGCTGCCATTCCCATACTGGCCCTTGCTGCAATTCCTATACTGGCCCTTGCTGCAATTCCCATACTGGCCCTTGCTGCAATTCCCATACTGGCCCTTGCTGCAATTCCCAGACTGCTCCTTGTGCCATTCCCATACTGCCCCTTGCTGCAATTCCCATACTGGCCCTTGCTGCAATTCCCATACTGGCCCTTGCTGCCATTCCCACACTGCCCCTTGCTGCCATTCCCAGACTGCTCCTTGTGCCATTCCCATACTGGCCCTTGCTGCAATTCCCATACTGGCCCTTGCTGCCATTCCCATACTGCCCCTTGCTGCCATTCCCATACTGGCCCTTGCTGCCATTCCCAGACTGCTCCTTGTGCCATTCCCATACTACTCCTTGCTGCCATTCCCATACTGGCCCTTGCTGCAATTCCCATACTGGCCCTTGCTGCCATTCCCAGACTGCTCCTTGTGCCATTCCCATACTGGCCCTTGCTGCCATTCCCATACTGGCCCTTGCTGCCATTCCCAGACTGCTCCTTGTGCCATTCCCATACTGGCCCTTGCTGCCATTCCCATACTGGCCCTTGCTGCAATTCCCATACTACTCCTTGCTGCCATTCCTATACTGGCCCTTGCTGCAATCCCCATACTACTCCTTGCTGCCATTCCTATACTGGCCCTTGCTGCAATTCCCATACTGCCCCTTGCTGCCATTCCTATACTGGCCCTTGCTGCAATTCCTATACTGGCCCTTGCTGCCATTCCCATACTGGCCCTTGCTGCAATTCCTATACTGGCCCTTGCTGCAATTCCTATACTGGCGCTTGCTGCAATTCCCATACTGACCCTTGCTGCAATTCCTATACTGGCCCTTGCTGCAATTCCTATACTGGCCCTTGCTGCAATTCCCATACTGGCCCTTGCTGCAATTCCCATACTGGCCCTTGCTGCAATTCCCATACTGCCCCTTGCTGCCATTCCTATACTGGCCCTTGCTGCAATTCCTATACTGGCCCTTGCTGCAATTCCTATACTGGCCCTTGCTGCAATTCCTATACTGGCCCTTGCTGCAATTCCTATACTGGCCCTTGCTGCAATTCCTATACTGGCCCTTGCTGCAATTCCTATACTGGCCCTTGCTGCAATTCCCATACTGGCCCTTGCTGCAATTCCTATACTGGCCCTTGCTGCAATTCCTATACTGGCCCTTGCTGCAATTCCTATACTGGCCCTTGCTGCCATTCCTATACTGCCCCTTGCTGCAATTCCTATACTGGCCCTTGCTGCCATTCCTATACTGCCCCTTGCTGCCATTCCTATACTGGCCCTTGCTGCCATTCCAATACTGGCCCTTGCTGCAATTCCCATACTGGCCCTTGCTGCAATTCCCATACTGGCCCTTGCTGCAATTCCCATACTGGCCCTTGCTGCAATTCCTATACTGGCCCTTGCTGCAATTCCCATACTGGCCCTTGCTGCAATTCCTATACTGGCCCTTGCTGCCATTCCTATACTGGCCCTTGCTGCCATTCCTATACTGCCCCTTGCTGCCATTCCTATACTGGCCCTTGCTGCCATTCCTATACTGGCCCTTGCTGCCATTCCCATACTGGCCCTTGCTGCAATTCCCATACTGGCCCTTGCTGCCATTCCCATACTGGCCCTTGCTGCAATTCCCATACTGGCCCTTGCTGCAATTCCCATACTGGCCCTTGCTGCAATTCCCATACTGGCCCTTGCTGCAATTCCTATACTGGCCCTTGCTGCAATTCCCATACTGGCCCTTGCTGCCATTCCTATACTGGCCCTTGCTGCAATTCCCATACTGGCCCTTGCTGCCATTCCTATACTGGCCCTTGCTGCAATTCCCATACTGGCCCTTGCTGCAATTCCTATACTGGCCCTTGCTGCAATTCCTATACTGGCCCTTGCTGCAATTCCCATACTGGCCCTTGCTGCAATTCCTATACTGGCCCTTGCTGCAATTCCCATACTGGCCCTTGCTGCCATTCCTATACTGGCCCTTGCTGCAATTCCTATACTGGCCCTTGCTGCCATTCCCATACTGGCCCTTGCTGCAATTCCTATACTGGCCCTTGCTGCAATTCCCATACTGGCCCTTGCTGCAATTCCCATACTGGCCCTTGCTGCCATTCCTATACTGGCCCTTGCTGCAATTCCCATACTGTCCCTTGCTGCAATTCCCATACTGTCCCTTGCTGCAATTCCCATACTGCCCCTTGCTGCCATTCCTATACTGGCCCTTGCTGCCATTCCCATACTGGCCCTTGCTGCAATTCCCATACTGCCCCTTGCTGCAATTCCTATACTGGCCCTTGCTGCCATTCCTATACTGGCCCTTGCTGCAATTCCTATACTGGCCCTTGCTGCCATTCCTATACTGGCCCTTGCTGCAATTCCTATACTGGCCCTTGCTGCCATTCCTATACTGGCCCTTGCTGCCATTCCTATACTGGCCCTTGCTGCAATTCCCATACTGGCCCTTGCTGCCATTCCTATACTGGCCCTTGCTGCAATTCCCATACTGGCCCTTGCTGCAATTCCCATACTGCCCCTTGCTGCAATTCCTATACTGGCCCTTGCTGCCATTCCTATACTGGCCCTTGCTGCAATTCCCATACTGGCCCTTGCTGCAATTCCCATACTGGCCCTTGCTGCAATTCCTATACTGTCCCTTGCTGCCATTCCTATACTGGCCCTTGCTGCAATTCCCATACTGGCCCTTGCTGCAATTCCCATACTGCCCCTTGCTGCCATTCCTATACTGGCCCTTGCTGCAATTCCTATACTGGCCCTTGCTGCAATTCCTATACTGGCCCTTGCTGCAATTCCTATACTGGCCCTTGCTGCAATTCCTATACTGGCCCTTGCTGCAATTCCTATACTGGCCCTTGCTGCAATTCCTATACTGGCCCTTGCTGCAATTCCCATACTGCCCTTGCTGCCATTCCTATACTGGCCCTTGCTGCAATTCCTATACTGGCCCTTGCTGCAATTCCTATACTGGCCCTTGCTGCAATTCCTATACTGGCCCTTGCTGCAATTCCTATACTGGCCCTTGCTGCAATTCCTATACTGGCCCTTGCTGCAATTCCTATACTGGCCCTTGCTGCAATTCCCATACTGGCCCTTGCTGCAATTCCTATACTGGCCCTTGCTGCAATTCCCATACTGGCCCTTGCTGCAATTCCCATACTGTCCCTTGCTGCAATTCCTATACTGTCCCTTGCTGCAATTCCCATACTGGCCCTTGCTGCAATTCCCATACTGGCCCTTGCTGCAATTCCCATACTGGCCCTTGCTGCAATTCCCATACTGGCCCTTGCTGCCATTCCCATACTGGCCCTTGCTGCCATTCCCATACTGGCCCTTGCTGCAATTCCTATACTGGCCCTTGCTGCCATTCCCATACTGGCCCTTGCTGCAATTCCTATACTGGCCCTTGCTGCAATTCCCATACTGGCCCTTGCTGCAATTCCCATACTGGCCCTTGCTGCAATTCCCATACTGCCCCTTGCTGCAATTCCCATACTGGCCCTTGCTGCAATTCCTATACTGGCCCTTGCTGCAATTCCCATACTGGCCCTTGCTGCAATTCCTATACTGGCCCTTGCTGCCATTCCCATACTGGCCCTTGCTGCCATTCCCATACTGGCCCTTGCTGCAATTCCCATACTGCCCCTTGCTGCAATTCCCATACTGGCCCTTGCTGCAATTCCTATACTGGCCCTTGCTGCAATTCCCATACTGGCCCTTGCTGCAATTCCCATACTGGCCCTTGCTGCAATTCCCATACTGGCCCTTGCTGCCATTCCCATACTGGCCCTTGCTGCCATTCCCATACTGGCCCTTGCTGCCATTCCCATACTGGCCCTTGCTGCCATTCCTATACTGGCCCTTGCTGCCATTCCCATACTGGCCCTTGCTGCAATTCCCATACTGGCCCTTGCTGCAATTCCCATACTGGCCCTTGCTGCAATTCCTATACTGGCCCTTGCTGCAATTCCTATACTGGCCCTTGCTGCCATTCCCATACTGGCCCTTGCTGCAATTCCCATACTGGCCCTTGCTGCAATTCCCATACTGGCCCTTGCTGCCATTCCCATACTGGCCCTTGCTGCAATTCCCATACTGGCCCTTGCTGCCATTCCCATACTGGCCCTTGCTGCCATTCCTATACTGGCCCTTGCTGCCATTCCCATACTGGCCCTTGCTGCAATTCCCATACTGGCCCTTGCTGCAATTCCCATACTGGCCCTTGCTGCAATTCCTATACTGGCCCTTGCTGCAATTCCCATACTGGCCCTTGCTGCAATTCCTATACTGGCCCTTGCTGCAATTCCCATACTGGCCCTTGCTGCAATTCCCATACTGGCCCTTGCTGCCATTCCCATACTGGCCCTTGCTGCAATTCCCATACTGGCCCTTGCTGCAATTCCCATACTGGCCCTTGCTGCCATTCCCATACTGGCCCTTGCTGCCATTCCCATACTGGCCCTTGCTGCCATTCCCATACTGGCCCTTGCTGCAATTCCCATACTGGCCCTTGCTGCCATTCCCATACTGGCCCTTGCTGCCATTCCCATACTGGCCCTTGCTGCAATTCCCATACTGGCCCTTGCTGCAATTCCTATACTGCCCCTTGCTGCAATTCCCATACTGGCCCTTGCTGCAATTCCCATACTGGCCCTTGCTGCAATTCCCATACTGGCCCTTGCTGCAATTCCCATACTGGCCCTTGCTGCCATTCCTATACTGGCCCTTGCTGCAATTCCCATACTGGCCCTTGCTGCAATTCCCATACTGGCCCTTGCTGCAATTCCCATACTGCCCCTTGCTGCAATTCCCATACTGGCCCTTGCTGCAATTCCCATACTGGCCCTTGCTGCAATTCCCATACTGGCCCTTGCTGCAATTCCTATACTGGCCCTTGCTGCAATTCCCATACTGGCCCTTGCTGCAATTCCCATACTGGCCCTTGCTGCAATTCCTATACTGGCCCTTGCTGCAATTCCTATACTGGCCCTTGCTGCAATTCCTATACTGGCCCTTGCTGCAATTCCTATACTGGCCCTTGCTGCAATTCCTATACTGGCCCTTGCTGCAATTCCCATACTGGCCCTTGCTGCAATTCCCATACTGCCCCTTGCTGCAATTCCCATACTGGCCCTTGCTGCCATTCCTATACTGGCCCTTGCTGCAATTCCTATACTGGCCCTTGCTGCAATTCCTATACTGGCCCTTGCTGCAATTCCCATACTGGCCCTTGCTGCAATTCCTATACTGGCCCTTGCTGCAATTCCCATACTGGCCCTTGCTGCAATTCCCATACTGGCCCTTGCTGCAATTCCCATACTGGCCCTTGCTGCAATTCCTATACTGGCCCTTGCTGCAATTCTCATACTGGCCCTTGCTGCAATTCCTATACTGGCCCTTGCTGCAATTCCTATACTGGCCCTTGCTGCCATTCCCATACTGCCCCTTGCTGCCATTCCTATACTGGCCCTTGCTGCAATTCCCATACTGCCCCTTGCTGCCATTCCCATACTGGCCCTTGCTGCCATTCCTATACTGGCCCTTGCTGCAATTCCTATACTGGCCCTTGCTGCAATTCTCATACTGGCCCTTGCTGCAATTCCTATACTGGCCCTTGCTGCAATTCCTATACTGGCCCTTGCTGCCATTCCCATACTGCCCCTTGCTGCCATTCCTATACTGGCCCTTGCTGCAATTCCCATACTGCCCCTTGCTGCCATTCCCATACTGGCCCTTGCTGCCATTCCCATACTGCCCCTTGCTGCAATTCCCATACTGCCCCTTGCTGCCATTCCCATACTGGCCCTTGCTGCCATTCCCATACTGGCCCTTGCTGCCATTCCCATACTGCCCCTTGCTGCAATTCCTATACTGGCCCTTGCTGCAATTCCCATACTACTCCTTGCTGCCATTCTCATACTGCCCTTTGCTGCCATTCCCATACTGCCCCTTGCTGCCATTCCCAAACTGCCCCTTGCTGCCATACTCATACTACCTGTTGCTGCCTGTTAATAACTCTTAACATCCTGTAAGTCATACACATGTTTCATTCCCCAGACCTGTAAGAGTTATGCAAGTTGTAGAAACAAATCTGTTAAATAACAGCCATGTGGGGTGGGCTGCTATAGGTGGTTTAGGATTAAGCAGGGTGGGCAGTAATGGGCAGTACAGGCTCTTAAGAGTTAAGTCCCAGCTATACCCTCTGTGCTTTCCTCTCCAAGCATTTTAACATAATAGTCATGCTAGAATCTTTGGACAGAGCTGCCCATTGTTCTTAACAGTATCAGTACGTTTAGTTTGAGGAGAAAATCTTGAGCTGCTACTCACCTTTTCTGGTGACTTGGAATGTTAACTTAAAGGCAGCAAAAGTGACATGTAGCCAAGTGGGACATTATGCATTAGATAGGTAAAGGAATGGAATATGAAGACAATGTTTGAATACCTGTCATATAGCTTTGTTTTTGAAAAATAAACCTTGTTCTGCTTTTCAGAAACTCACATGGAGGACATGGAAGTAGTATCTGAAAATGAAGATGTAAAACTCTACCAGAACACCAAATGTCTTCCTAAGTCATCTGCAAGTCTCATGCCTTTGCAAGAATAACTTGCAGAGGAACACTGGTCGAAATGTATGTGCAATATACACATTTCAACATGGTGCAGTTTGATCTCATCTTGCTTGGGCTTTACTTCATGGCCACTGGATTCTGGTGGCTTCTGCAGGTGAGCAAGAAGTATTACACCTGCATCCACAAGCACCTGGAGTTCCACAGCTCAGCCTCCTTTGCCTTTGTCGGGTCTGCCAAATTCCCCATAGAGGGCCTAGTCAAGCTGACGGTGGGACTCATAGCCACCATCGGGGAATTCTTCCTGGCAGCCCGGTCAGACTCACCTGGCTCCAGCCCAGAAAGCCTGTGGAGGAGTCTTCTGGCACGAGGGAACAATACCAGCTTGATAGATGACCTCACAGACAGTGGAATCCTCTCACAGAGTCCCTATGCGATCGCGCCAGGGGACACCTTTCTGTCTCACACAGAGCTGGGCACAGTCTGCGTCTTCCTGGTGCTTGCAGGACTGGTGGACATCATGGTAGGCTGGAGCACTGAAGCAGGTCTGTGGTTCGGGCAGGGGGGTGGCATGAGGGGGTTGGACTACCTCACCCTGGCACTCTTCTTCCTGGGGGAGGGGCTGCTTCTGTATGGTCACTCCCTCCTGCCCCTCCCCCCCTTGGCAGCCACCTACTCGCTGTCTGCCTTGCTGTGCCTCACCACAGCGGCAGTCACCGCTCTGGAGCTGTACTACCCCACCCAGGTGTTGTGTCCCCTGATGCGGAGTTACCTCCTCCTGACACAAGGATCCTGGCTTGTCCATGTGGCCTTGATGATGGAGTCAGACATCTTCCCCAGGAACAATCCAGAGGACGTTCAGCTGGTGTCCATGTTCTTCGCCTGGCACTGTGGGGCAAACTTCATGCTGCTGCTGATTGTGTGGATGCTTATTCACAAGTTGATGGCCTTGCACCTGTGTTGCTGTGTGTCTGCACTGACCCCTGGTGGGACCGATGTGTATCTGGAGAACCGAGTCCGCTTTGACTACCGCATCCTGGACAGCTTGGATTCTGACATTGAGTAATCTGGAGAGTAGAGAGCTTGGATTCTGACATTGAGTGATCTGGAGAGTAGAGAGCTTGGGTTCTGACATTGAGTGATCTGGAGAGTAGAGAGCTTGGATTCTGACATTGAGTGATCCAGAGAGTAGAGAGCTTGGATTCTGACATTGAGTGATCTGGAGAGTATAGAGAGCTTGGATTCTGACATTGAGTGATCTGGAGAGTAGAGAGCTTGGATTCTGACATTGAGTGATCTGGAGAGTAGAGAGCTCGCAACTCTGCCTGTCAAATCAAATATAGCCTTGAACTGTTCTCCTGAGATGGCCTTGCATAGATCTTGGGATGAAAACAAACAGTTCCTGTGTTTTCATGGAGCATTATATGTTGCAGTGATATTATATATATATACAAACTGACTCACCATGAAAATTGACAAGTTTATTTTGTGTTATTGTATCCCACACTGTTCAACTTGTCCAGAGAGGCACTGGCTAGTTTTTTTAATTAATGAAATACATCTATTTCAGTCTGCCCTTGGTGTGGTGAACAATTAAGTACATTTGACTGACAGGCATGATCGTTTCAAGTTCAATTAGTGCTGTCAATAGCATGACCTTGAAATGAAACTGCAGTTCCAGGCAGCCTTGACTGCATGCTCTTTTGAAACAAATATTTCTGTCTTCGTATGTTTTTGGTGAAGTAATCAAATAATCCAGTGGAACTGACTTCCACAAACATTTTACAGAAGTATTTTGTCAAGTAAAAGCATGATACCAGAAGTCAACAGTCTAACAAGACAGTCTTGACTAACTAGTTTTGGATATATATACAACTACTGCCATGAGTGCATCTATTTGAAATCGCAGTCAGTTGATAAGAAAAAAGAAAAAAACTCGTCTGCATGAAAGGAAAAAAATATTTGTAAGGAACTGCAATCAGATGATTCACCAGAATGTTTCCTCCTAGACAATTGTTGGGGTGATCTTCCCCTGCCTCTGTATGACCTTTGACACATCAATGAAATGAGTGAGTGCACTCCCTTGGTTGACTCTTTTGAGTCTCTTGTTACTCTGTTATTGTCCAATGTGATTCACTCCTTTGTGTATTTGCACACATCAAATCAAAGGTTTTGGAAACGTTTTACTTCATGCTTGTCCTCCCTTTTGTGAAGGGTGGATATACCTCTTTGAAAATGGTGCATATTGATCAATCTGATATTATGGAAGTCTCACTGAAGTGCTGAATCTGAATGTGTTCGCATCACTTTCACAAGTGATTTTTCTATTTTGATGCCAAATAACTACCTTTCTGTGGTGTTGATCATAAAAAATACATGAGATTCATTGGTGCTGAAGGGAGAGAATAATTTGTTGTTTTTTTAATTGTAGAAGAGCTCTTGTTGTATTGTAAGATCTCATCTAGTCATATCAGCAAGCCAGATGAAAGTGCAGCATCTAGCCTTCATTTTTCACTACCGAAATCATGGGCCAATGGAGGGAAAGAAAGGCAAGGGGCATCAGGGTCAAAGAAAAGGATTTGGGAAAGCCTTTGGAATTTGGGCAGAATGCACCAAATATACATGTGCACTTTACAATCAGTTTTTCAGGATTAGCCTGTAAATACAAGACATAATGTTTTAAAATGATTTTGAAAATTTGAAATATGCACACCTGTTCCATCCAAGTTGATCGGAGTTCTGTCAGTCAGTACCAGATGAAAAGGAGAAAAGAAATCAGGTGCCATTGCAGTCAGGTGCTGCAGCCGATCAGCCAATCGGATGCTTCCTATGAAACTGGCTTTGGCAGGTATGTCAGGATTTTGCAGTC
Source organism: Theodoxus fluviatilis (assembly GCA_034096865.1). Lineage (NCBI taxonomy): Eukaryota > Metazoa > Mollusca > Gastropoda > Cycloneritida > Neritidae > Theodoxus > Theodoxus fluviatilis. Next base: position 33,239 of record JAWQFJ010016974.1, on the reverse strand, counting down.
CTGACCAGACTTGACACTTTGGTGGTGCATGGCACTTTCATACTGGGTAAGCTGCTTAGCTTTTGTTGGCTTTATTTGGTGGCACGGGCAGTGCTGACTGCTGAAGTAACAACTCCTTGTCCTCCCCCCTCCCCTAACCCCCACCTCCCACCCGTCCACCCCCCATCTGAATTTGGGATGGTTGGAATGTAATGTTAGAGAGTATGCTCATCACTCAAGGACCGTGCTGGCAAGAAAGAAGAGTTCTCCACAGAGTGGTAGCCACTAGAGGCCCTTGTCAGATGAAACCTGTGCTTGAAGAGCTTTCAGGGCCTGCTCTAGCAGCTGACCACCAGCTGACCACCAGCAGCCCAAAGCGGTGCTAGAAGCCTCCAGGGCCACATTGCATACTTTATGCATAGACATGAGGTCTTGCAAGGCAGGCCAATGTCAACATGTGACAATGAGTGATTGCCTTTGCATCTCCTATTATCCTGTTGACACTTGTTGACACCAGCCTATTCCTCACAAGATCTTGGCTTGCCTCCTGTCTATGCAACTCGTCCCATGTGGAGCCTGCTGCAGATGGTGGCTTCTCCCTCATGTTATCCAAAGTAACTTGTATGAATACATATTGAATGTGTTGGGTGAATCAGGGGGAAAAGTCGGTGATATATCAACTCAGGAGATTCTGATCACTGGACGTAAAATTACACTTTTTTGTTTGCTGTACGGTATTTAAAATGCAAAACAAAACTCTTTCTAAGGTGCGTTTGTGTTGTATGGAGTCCTTTCAGTAGAACTGAGCAAGCTCAGGCAGAACAGGGTCCACCTCGCAGCAGCCAAGGCAGAGGGTTCCAGCTCATACTGTGCTTTGGACAGAATCTTGTTGCTCCCAGGGCCAGCAATGGACATGGAATCATTCTATAGCACATTCAGTTACCACTACTGTAGAGAATAATATTATGCTAGTCATATGCAGTACATTTTTATAAGGGAAATCTTTGCTGATTTTGTTAGCTAGACCCACATCTGTATATTTGATGTTTTCTGCATCTTTTTAGTCTCTGATGTTTGTGCAATGTGCATAATGTACAACACAGATATGTTGTGTCATTGCAGCACAGGAAGCATAATAGTGTTTATGTGTGTGTGTTTTACACAACCAAAAATACTCTGCATTATTTGAAAGGGTGGCCTTATGCTGTCAACATCAACATTTTAAAAACTTTTTTTTGGGGGGAAGGTTGGGGTTTAAAATATCAGGGTGTGGATACAGAATATATGAAGAGAAAAAAATGTCACTTTTTGATTGTCCCTTTGAGTATTTTGTAAATTTATGATGGTATCTTGCTTTTAATATTTGAGCACTTGAAAAAGCACCCACAAGACTGTACACAACCACAATACTGCCAGCTCTGCCATTTGTACATCATTATTGCATTTTGGAATATTGTATTTCATGTTGGCCTTGAACTGTCTTATAATCGTTGATATCAAGAAAAAGAATGCTTTGTTTGTGATTTTGTCCTTCATGTCTGCTTGTGCACAGCAGGCATCACTTGCTGTTTGAATGCAGGCCTGTATATGATGGACATGCCTGAGGTAAGTCAATCATTATTTGCTTTTCTTCTTTTTCATATCAGTGAACACATTTTTTTCATTTTATGTTTGATACAAAATGTCATAACATCACAATTGTGTTACCTCCTCCCCCCCCCCCCCCCCCCCCTCAACTCCTCCTCCTCCTCCCTCCTCCTCCTCCTCCCCCCTCTTCAATTCCTCCTCCTCCCTGCAACTCTTCCTCCTCCTCCTCTTCTCCTCCTCCTCTTTTCCTCTTTCTCCTCCTTCTTCTTCTTCTTTTTCTACAGTTGCATTTCCTGACTTAATTTAGTCGCATTCTTTTGTCATCACTGGCAATATGCACACCATTTCCAGCCCTGTATATAATGCTTTCATATGTTATGTAAATGAGTGGCAGTAAATGAATGTATAGGTAAATGCACATACATGCGCATGTGCACATGCACACACACACATATACATACACATGCACACAATTTGGATGCACACACACAGATGCATGCATTCATGATGCATACACACAAACGCACACTCGCATACACACATACTTTCATTTCAGCCATTTGATTTAGTCTTGTTGGAAAGCAATGCAAATGAAATACTTAGTCCAAAGGAGCAATATCAAAACCCTGATAGCACTGAACAAAAAAAACAAATGCAGGTTGAGCACTTTAAAATTTGAAAAGAGCCACACCAACACAACAGTTAGTAAGAACTGGCACTGATAATTATTTGAGAACTGATCTTCCTTTGTCCGAGAATACTGATTGCTGCTCATCATGTCAATTCTGTGTGTAATAATGATATGACATTAATGTTTGAGATCACCCACCACCACCACCACCTCTCTCTCTTCACACCCAGTTGAAAAATTCATATAAAGTTTCTTCTTTATTTCTTCAAATGTGATGAAATCTCAAGATTGTCTTTGATTTTTAAGAAATGATGGCTGCTTTTATTAATTCATGTATTTACGTTGGATTTGTTAGCCTTTGTCTGCATATTTACTTGCACACTGTATAATCTCATCAGATATTACTACAATAATGTATAGAGGTAAGCATGCATTTGAATGGCTTTGATGCATGTCAAATACAGACTTTTTGAAATGCATTCTGTGAAATGTATTACAAGTCTGTCATTACTGTAGTATTCATTGAATACATGGATCTCTGGAAAATCTCTGACTAGCTTCCGAGAACATGGTGCTGAGCGATTTCAACAATAACGAATGTCCCCATGTCTTCCACTGTGCAGTTTTTGCAGGAATATGCCTTGTCTAGTCAAAGTGGTTTTTGGCCCACAAATATCAACAATAAAAGAGAGATTTACATTTTATACCAGAACATCACAGATGGATCTGTGAGTATATCAACAGTGAGATCAATCAACAGGAATAAAAAAGACAAAAGAAAAAAATCAAATGTGATACCGATGGTCCACTTTAAGATCTCTCAGAGTTTTATCTTCATTGTATTTCTTTTGTTCTTATTGTGCAGTAATAAACAAGGATGAAATGCATGCTTTGTTTGATTATTTCTACTGTTGCTGACAGTTGTAGGTGAGAGGACATAGAGAACTTACTCCATTGTCCTATCAAACACTAAATAATCACCTGTGCATGAATTATCAGTGAGCCTTACACTACAGGGGTGTGATCCATTGAGTGCAAGAAACTAGTTTAACCCTTTTCTGACTGCTAACGAGTACTCTCGTTTAGGCCAAGTGCTCACCAGCACCGGCTGACGAGTACTCTCGTTTAGGCCAAGTGCTCACCAGCACCGGCTGACGAGTACTCTCGTTTAGGCCAAGTGCTCACCAGCACCGGCTGACGAGTACTCTCGTTTAGGCCAAGTGCTCACCAGCACCGGCTGACGAGTATTCTCGTGTAGGCCAAGTGCTCACCAGAATCGGCTAACGAGTATTCTCGTTTAGGCCAAGTGCTCACCAGAATCGGCTGACGAGTATTCTCGTTTAGGCCAAGTGCTCACCAGCACCGGCTGACGAGTACTCTCGTTTAGGCCAAGTGCTCACCAGCACCGGCTGACGAGTACTCTCGTTTAGGCCAAGTGCTCACCAGCACCGGCTGACGAGTACTCTCGTTTAGGCCAAGTGCTCACCAGAATCGGCTGACGAGTATTCTCGTTTAGGCCAAGTGCTCACCAGCACCGGCTGACGAGTACTCTCGTTTAGGCCAAGTGCTCACCAGCACCGGCTGACGAGTACTCTCGTTTAGGCCAAGTGCTCACCAGCACCGGCTGACGAGTACTCTCGTTTAGGCCAAGTGCTCACCAGAATCGGCTGACGAGTATTCTCGTTTAGGCCAAGTGCTCACCAGAATCGGCTGACGAGTATTCTCGTTTAGGCCAAGTGCTCACCAGCACCGGCTGACGAGTACTCTCGTTTAGGCCAAGTGCTCACCAGAATCGGCTGACGAGTATTCTCGTTTAGGCCAACTGCTCACCAGAATCGGCTGACGAGTATTCTCGTTTAGGCCAAGTGCTCACCAGCACCAGCTGACGAGTACTCTCGTTTAGGCCAAGTGCTCACCAGCACCGGCTGATGAGTATTCTTGTTTCACTGAACCAGAGTCGTTTAAGTAAATGGAAATAATTGACATACACAAGAAACCTCACCAAAGCCCCTGTCTGGGATTCCTAAATTCATACACAAGGGAATAAATTATTTTGTTTCGGGTAACATAGCAACAATCAAAAAACAAAACTTTAAAAAAAGATGGGTGAGGGGAGGGATAGGCACGTAGGAAAACGTTTTTTTTCAGTTCAAAGAAAGGTTGCTGTTTGTAGATGAGTAAAAAAAAAATTTTAATCTATGTTTTGTACACTACAAAAATGATGTTTCGTAATTGTAAAATTTTTACGAAGTTATTTTCAATTCTAGTGAAGGATTTGAATATGTGTGCTATCTATGTGTGTGTGTGTGTGTGTGTGTGTGTGTGTGTGTGTGTGTGTGTGCGTGTGTGTTTTCCAGCAGCCAAAAATAAGGGTGTAGGGTAAGAAGCTACATTTAGGGTTGGTCGGGTGACCAGCAAGAACTTTTTTTAATTTTGATGCCTAATCCTTTTCCTCTGGCTCTCCACTACATATTTGGAGGCAGTGAGACTGGTGCAAGGTGAGTGACAGGGAACTCCAGGTCTTGACTTGCTATAACCGCAAAGGGGTCATGCTGGAACAAAGTTGTGTACATAGCCTTCAGCAACGATTACGAGATTGTTACGAACAGAAAATGGCACAGTAAAATGGAGAGCAAAAGATTCCCAATGTACAGAGAATTAAATGCTTGAACCAGAAAAATATATAGACTACATGAACATTAAGCTTTCTGTAAACAGAAGATATGCAATAACGCAAAGACGAAATGTGCTGTTCATTTTACTTCAATGCCCATGAAAACGAGGAACATTTCTTACTGAACTGTCATAAATTTGATGACTTGAGGACAAAATACCTAGAAGAACATTTACAAAAAGAGAATAGGCTACCTGTACCTAAATCAATGGCACGTTAAATATTAAAAACCGACAAGCGTCGATGCACTTCTATTATGGTTTGCAGAGACAAAGCCAATTATTAGCAACTCCCTCCATAAGGAGTATTTCGAAGAACGGGTGCATTTAGTTTAAAACAGTTGCATCAAAAGAACTTCCTTGATGTCCCATCTATAACATTATATTGTACACATGTTGGATGAGTCATTGTTATGGGTTGCTGGCCTGCAACAATGAAGTCTGAAGTCTGAAGACTTGGTCTAACTAGCTCTTGTGAATCTGTATTACATTGCCCTACACAGCCGACAAAGGCCGACAGGGGCAAAGCTTCATGTGTTCATTTATTTTGTTGGTGGCTGCCTAGTGGTGAGGATTATTGGTTCATAGCCACAGAGGTTGTGTACTGATGCGTGTAGGTGCATGCTACTGATTTAGTGTGCATTGAAATTGTGTTTTAAAAGATACCAATGTAAAATGCATTGTGATACAAAGGTAAATGTTTGCACACATGCAGTTTACATGAGAATGCTTTCATTTTGCTTATTGCAAAATTACCTCGCAGCCCTCTCTGACTACAGCTATGAACAAGAAATCTTCAGAAGCCCTTCATTCACAATTAAAGCTCAGTTCACCAAAGCCAATTCACAGCAAGGGGTATACCACATGGCTACCCTGGCTGGCTTGTTGAAGAGACCTCCTGAACATAGGAAACTGTGACTGCCGACTATTTGAGTTCAAACACCTGTGACCAAGCTGCTTGCTGCGTTGAACCACAACTCTTGTTACTCTCGCAAACCACTGGCCACATGCCATGCAGAACACCTGTTCCCACCTGCACGAGAAGGCAAAGCAGGGCTTCCGCAAAACTGTGTCTGTCGTAGGGAGACATCCAGGATTGTTCTTCTGGCCACAGCCTTAGTGGAGGCACATTCTCCCCCACATCAGGTTTCATTGGATCATTTTTCTTTTGGCAACATTCACCAGACTCGGCTGATCTCTACCAAAGCAAATGAAGATGGCTTTTTTACATTGCAACTTTCCATCCATTGATGGGAGTTGAAATCAGTTTTACCCCCTGGTCATCAGGCTACACTTATTGCAACTCCAATGCCGTCTCATACATTCAGGCTGCGGATGAATGCATCTAAGTTATTTTCCACAGTGAACCACTGACAGGTTTTACTCCTGGGTGGGGAAAAGCACTGTGAGAGAAGAATCTTGCTGAAGGATGCCACAAAACCCATGCAAAACTAGACCAAAAGCTACATTGGATTAGTAGGCCTTTTCCACTCCATGGGGTCCTGCTTAAGAAGAAACACAATCTTGCTGGGTGTTAATTTGAACGAAAAATTCATGAACTTCTGCAAACTAATATTATTCCATAACCATTTATTTACAAAGAAATATGCAGAAAAGGAAAATACTGTCAAATTTTCCTGTTAAAACAAGATCCCTGTTGTAGGCAATTTTTATACACTGTAAGCAAGGTTTTTTAATGGCTGGGAACAACAATGCTATTTTTTTCACCAGCTGCAAACTGTTCCTCTGTAATTCTCAAAATGATAAAAGTATGAAATTCTTACAAGTGATACACTTCCTCCAGGACCTTTATTTGTGAAGTGAAAACATCTGTGTGAATAAATTTGTTCAAGAAATATCACAAACCCTTCCTGAACTGTGTCTCGCCTTCCTCTTTGAGATGACGTGTCCTTGGCACAAGAGGATGCACAACAATGCCAGCCACTCCAGCTTTGTCACACTCCTATGTCACCAGGATAGCATATCAGCCAGCCACCATGGATAATGCTCTTTGAAAACACTGCAAGCCATCAACCAATGAAAAGAGCGCTGGATGAAATGCCATGCTCCACGTCTGGTCTGAAACAGTGGTCTTTGATGTCCACCCACAGCAAGTATCACAGGCACATCATGCGCAGACTGATTACTCTCGATATTTCTTTCTCTCTCTCTCTCTTTGTGGGGTTTCTGGTGCTGAAAGATGGCAATGAGTAACCTTGGTGTCGGTCTTTCCATCTGGATGAACCGAGGGGGAAGAGGGAGAGGGACTCAGTCCTGATCTTGAAGGTACTGGTCCTCAGCCTCTGCTAGAACTCCCTCGGGATTGGCAAGTTCAACCTGCAAGCACACAAAAAGGGGCAACCTCTAAACTGTGATCACTAGTGATGACAACGATGAAAATGATGATGATGATGTCAATGATGATGATGATGATGGTGATGACGACGACAACAACGATGATGATGGGCAATTCCCACATCCTTGGGAAAACTCTTGGATATCCCAGAAACCTGGTAGGATTCTGAGACCAAGGAACAAACCACCACCAACCAACAGAAGATTTGTGGATGCTGCTGCTGCTGTTGCTGCTAATAATGATGTGAAGATACCGATTTCTGAGAAGTCCTGCATGCCAGAGTGTAAAACTCTTCTAAATTCAACACACATGCCCAACACATAACATCTGAGTGCAGGTCAAGAGCTAGAGCACTGGATGTTTATCAATCTAACACTTGAGCAAGGGACTAGAACACTGGAGAGCCGGTGCTTTGAAATGGACCAAAGTCTCAAGGCCAACTCACCTGAGGAATGGCATACTGGGTAGGCTCTGGGGCAGTTTCTCGTCCAAAGTCTTTCATGGTGCCACACTTGGGGATATCATTGGCCCAGACTCCCTCGTAGACTTGGCCGGAGTCCAGGTAGTAGAATTTGCCAGGGCCATTCTTCATGTCATCTTTCCAGGAACCTTCATGACGATTCTCATTGGCTGTGGGGGAGAACATGACAGACGGTCACACTATCATCATGGCACAGATGCAGTTGAAAGATGCTAAATCATTCTCTTATACACAGGTAAGGCTATGCAATGGTGGGAAGTATCCAAAGTGCAAATCTAGTAACTTTCCTCCTCTGCCTTAACAATTTGTTTCCTCCAGTCATAGAGACAATGATTCAATTCTATCTTGGCAACCTTCAAACATATCTTAAAATAAAGGTTGATTTTGATTCTCTTGAAACCACAAATGCAGACAATTACAAAGCTTTAGAGGTCTCTGTATGAAGAGGTAGCACAAAACCAGCTCAGAACTGTTTGGCAGAGGGGACAAATCTACAACAAGCCACGTGCAATCTCCACATGCATTTACTGTG
>JAWQFJ010016974.1:0-20000 GCA_034096865.1 Theodoxus fluviatilis | reverse complement strand
CTCTCTCTCTCTCTCTCTCTCTCTCTCTCTCTCTCTCTCTCTCTCTCTCTCTCTCTGTTCTGTGTGTGTGTGTGTGTGTGTGTGTGTGTGTGTGAGTGTGTGTGTGTGTGTGTGTGTATGTGTGTGTGTGTGTGTGTGTGTGTGTGTGTGTGTGTGTGTGTGTGTGTGTGTGTGTGTGTGTGTGTGTGAGTGAGTGTGTGAGTGAGAGAGAGAGAGAGAGAGAGAGAGAGAGAGAGAGAGAGAGAGAGAGAGAGAGAGAGAGAGAGAGAGAGAGAGAGTCTCAGCAATGGGAATATCTAATTAATAAGATGCATATAGAATTGGATAAGGAGGTATTTAGGCTATACAATTACAAGTAAAACAAACGGGGGAAATTCTTAGCTATATCAGCATATTTGCAATAGGTCAAGATCGATGAAGTATATAAGAAACAGTTATTTCCACATTCAGACATGTGTATGAACTATCTAACATTAACAAGTAAGCATGATATTCTTCTCGCCCCACTTCCTCTAGGCCTTCTGGGAATGAATAAGTTAAGAAATAGGCCATTTGAATATCTGGCTTCATTCGTTTCGAGGTTGTAATAATTGTGCTTTTCCCTAATTTAACAGAAAAACCAGACAAAATAACTTTGAAAGCACACGTGTTTCATTCATCTTTAACCATTTTAGTTCAAAGTAAACCTATTCACATCTGCGTTGTCTCAATAATGCTTCCTCCAAATTAAATAAGTTATATGTCAACAAACAAAATAATAAACTACTTTCAACGCCGCGTCGAAACTACACGTACCATAGTTTGCTTGTCATTAATATTCATGAAGTAATGAGATTACGCGTAATTCCACCAAAACATCGTCTCACAGTATTGACTTCCTTTTATTAATAAGAAAAAAACACACGACAAACACCAAAATCAAAAGGCTTTCGGGCATACGCCCTTCTTCAGTTAATACAGAAACACATAAATGATGCAACACGTGACGTAAAAAACTTCAGAATGACATGACGTAGGCACTCCAGAGCTCTACCCCTCCTCTCTCTCCCTCTCTCTCTCCCTCTCTCTCTCTCTCTCTCTCTCTCTCTCTCTCTCTCTCTCTCTCTCTCTCTCTCTCTCTCTCTCTCTCTCTCTCTCTCTCCACCACCCTCATCCCCCAAAAAATGTTCTAGCCCGAGTTCTCGGAGCCCGAGCTCTCTCAGCATCCAGTGTCCAGAGTGTTCTCTCTCTCTATCTCTCTGTCTCTCTCTCTCTGTCTCTCTCTCTCTCTCTGTCTCCCTCTCTCTCTCTCTCTCTGTCTCTCTGTCACTCTCTCTCTATTCTCTCTCTCTCTCTCTCTCTCTCTCTCTCTCTCTCTCTCTCTCTCTCTCTCCCCCTCTCTCTCTACCTCCAACTCTCTCTCTCTCTTTAAGTGTTCATAGTTCCATCCATCTCACTTTCTCTCAGTCAAACACATTCAGTCCTTCAGGGTAGTTGGTTCGTAGCTTGAAGCGCCAGAACTTCTCTCTCCGCTTTCTGATGTTGGCATCGTCCACGTGTATTTGCTCAATGATGGTCACTCTCATGTGGGAGAGGCAGTGCCCAGGGGACCTGAAGTGCTTAGCCATTGACTTCCTTGGAGAGGACACAAAATACACTCACCATTTTTCACGTTGTCTGACCATTCCCCTGTGTACTCATCTCCATTGACTGAATAGACCGTATGCCGAAGTCCTTTCTTGTTGGCTTTGTAGTCCCATTCTTTCCACATAACTTCCTTATCCTTGGGTGGTTTTATGTGTGGCATACTGCTGGAAATGCTGCCCTGCCAACCGGTGTATCTACTGCGTGAAATGTGAGGATAACGGTGACTCGATCGTACACCGTTTTACAAACATCGAACACAGGAAGTGTATGCGGGAGTTACCATGGCGCCAGTGCAAGGGAAACAACTCTCTCTCTCTCTCTCTCTCTCTCTCTCTCTCTCTCTCTCTCTCTCGATGACAAGTCTAGATGACTTCCGACCCATATATCAATTCTATCAATTTTATCAAAACCAATTGAAAAGCACGTTCACAAACATCTGTTGGCATTTCTTGATCGGCACAGTCTTCTACACCCCTTTCAATCAGGCTTCCGACCAAAACATTCCTGCCATACTGCATTATCCCACCTGATAGACACCTACTGTGACCTAGCTGGCTGCACGCCACCTCGAAAGTGATAGGATCTGTCTTCCTAGATTTCAGCAAAGCCTTTGACATGGTACATCACGGCATAATATTGAATAAACTGGCTCTTTATGTACATGGTCACATGACTGTGAAGTTTTTTCAGTCATTCCTGGATAATCGACAACAATGTGTTCAATTCGATGGGCACGTTTCCAAGAATGGTATTCTAAAAGCGGGTGTCCCACAGGGATGTGTACTAGGCCCCCTTTTATTCTGCTTATTCATAAATGACATACCCTTGCATGTCACCGATAGAAAGGTATCATGTAACATGTTTGCAGATTTTACAACGCTGACTACCGAGGACAGCTCAACCGAGACTGTGGCAGATAAACTCCAAAAGAGTCTTGATGAAATATGTTGCTGGTGTCTTTCAAATCATATGGTCCTCAACCCGTCCAAAACCAAGTATATGGTGATAACCACAAGGCAAAAACATCAACTACATCCTTTGTCACTCCCACTCTCACTTGATGCTGGGCCGATAGAAAAGGTGAAAGAACACAAAGTGCTTGGGGTGATGATTGATGAACAGTTAGACTGGAACTCACACATAAATCTGATGTGCAAAAAGATTTCAAGCAATCTCTTTCTACTGTCAAAGCTGAGGCACTTTGTAGACACGGAAACCTGCAAAATCTTTTTCAGTGCCCACATCATATCACACATCAATTACGCATCAACATTGTGGGATAACTGTAGTGAAGCTAATTTGAAGAGAGTTAATTCACTATACAGAAGAGCTTCTAAGCTTATGGTCCCAAATAAATCTCTCAGCACTGAAAAGAAAATGGAAATGCTTGACATTTTGCCTCTCCATAAGCATCTGCAGCTCAATAAGTGTGTGCTTGTGAAAAAGGTAAAAGATGGCAGAACACCAGAATATCTAACCAAACTATTTGAGCAGTCATCATTCAGAGGACATGACAAATTTCTCCTGCCTCAGCCTCGCATCGATTTGTTCAAATCGAGCCTATCTTACTCTGGGGCTGCTCTGTGGAATACACTGCCTGATGACATAAAATGTATCAAATCTTTGCCTATGTTCAAAGACAAAATTCGCACTATTCTCAGGCATCATCTTATGACATAGTTTTCCACGCTTTCATCTGACGTCTAGACAGTGGAACGGCTAAGTGTATCCTACATTGTCCATTCTTCACATATGCTTACTTCAGGCCACCCCTGGCTGAAATATTGGAGGGGTTCCGGCTGATTGGGGGTGGGGGAGTAGGGGAGGGAGTGTACACCAAGAGGCTTTGGCCTACATGTATGTATTTGTTTTTAACATTTGGATGTTTAGAAAATTGTTTTTTATGTATATGTCATTGTAGTCACTTCAAGTTCCATATTTAAATTTTGCTTCTCTGGTACACTATCTACCCATTTTAGTATGTTTAAGAAATTGCACATGTATAATTCTTGCGATAATTATACTGACTCTCTCTCTCTCTCTCTCTCTCTCTCTCTCTCTCTCTCTCTCTCTCTCTCTCTCTCTCTCTCTCTCTCTTCTCTCTCTCTCCTCTCTCTCTCTCTCTCTCTCTCTCTCACTCTCTCTCCCTCTCTTTCTCTCTCTCTCTCTCTCTCTCTCTCTCTCTCTCTCTCTCCTCTCTCTCTCTCTCTCTCTCTCTCTCTCTCTCTCTCTCTCTCTCTCTCTCAAGGTGCCTTAGAATCTCCAATACTATTTTCTCTCTACATCAACCAAGTTACAGATTATCTCTGTAAAATGGTAAACACGGTGTTCAAATGGTAGCTGGAAAGGCAGAGTTTTACTTTCTAATCTTTGCGGATGATTTGGCACTTTTGTCTACCACACCAGCAGGACTTCAGACTCAAATAGACAACCTTGCGTGTGCGTCTAAACGAATTGCTCTGGAAATCAATACAGATAAGACCAAAGTCATGGTTTTCCGGAGAGGAGGGCACCTAGCACAAGGTGAAAAATGGTTCTTAAATGGAAAACAACTTGATGTAGTGAATAATTATAAATATCTGGGTTATACGTTTTCTACTAGACTCTCAACAACAGTATCTTTAGACAGCTTGGCTACTGCAGCAAAACAAAAAACAATGCATCTGTTTAAAATGATGTGGAGCCTTAAGAATATGAAACCTAGAATATTTTTCCGTCTCTATGACGCACAGGTCCAGTCTTCCCTACTATACGCGGCAGAGCTATGGGGTCTTGAGGAACATAAAAGTGTAGAAAAAGCTCACCTGTTTGCTTGTAAACGACTTTTTAAATGTGGACTATAGAACACCTAACAGTTTGGTTTATGGAGAAACAGGAAGGTTTCCACTTGCCATAAACAGTACAATGAGAGCAATAAAGTACTGGTTAAAACTTACTAAAATGACCGATGATAGGCTACCCAGGCAAGCATACCTCATGTTGTCTAACACAAAGATCCCAGATGATCGAAACTGGGCAAAGTTAGTTGCAAATGTAATATGCAAGGCCGGCTATGCGTATATCTGGAGAAATGGAGGCACTACTACTGAGAGAAGTTTTCTTGTAAACTTGAAAAATAGGCTGCAAGATTGCTATAGGCAGAGCTGGAACAGCAAAATTCGTGAAAGTGAAAGATTCAGAATGTATCGATCCTTCAAAAGAACCTTAGAAAGTGAAAAATACTTAGAATACATTGAGATTAAAAAATTCAGAGATGTATTTATCCGGTTTAGATTTGGAGTGAATGATTTACCTGGTAACAAACAATCTATGCGCAGCCACAATATAGACCAACATTGCCTCCTTTGTGGTGAGATTGAGAATGAGAAACATTTTCTATTTTATTGTCCTTTGTATAATGATCTACGTAATAAATACATAAATGAATACATCAAATGTCCAGAAGCTGCTGATGCCACCTTTTTGATAGATGGACGTGGATACATGAAAACACGCAAGGTAGCAATGTATCTTTATTATGCCTTCCGATTACGAGACCAATTTCTTGCTAGTTTAGAACAAGACCATGAACAATAATGTTATGATGAAAGAATGTACGTTAATACTATATTTATACTGTTTCCATTGTTTGATTGTCACTGATATGTACTAGCCAATGTGTTCACTTGGATTGTACGCCTTGTTTCAAATTGTGGCTCAAGTATACTGGCTCCTCAAAAAGAAGCAAGTCATGTACATGTATGTATTGTTGTGATGGACCGGTGGCCTAAACAATAAAATCAATCAATCAATCTCTCTCTCTCTCTCTCTCTCTCTCTCTCTCTCTCTCTCTCTCTCTCTCTCTCTCTCCTCTCTCTCTCTCTCTCTCTTACCACATTTGAATATTTTGCCTCAAGGGCTGAATGTAAGAAAGGCACTACTGCCTAATTCTCTACCCTTGTAAAATAAAGTTCGTTCATTCATTCGTTCTCTCCTCTCTCTCTCTCTCTCTCTCTCTCTCTCTCTCTCTCTCTCTCTCTCTCTCTCTCTCTCTCGTGTGCGTAAAGGCCTAAGTGACTGACTCACTTTACTAAATCTTTACATCATTCGCTTCATGTCATAGCTGCTTCAACAGCTCTATCGCCTCTCGTTTCCGCTACGAGTACTGTCGGTACGTAATGACAGGCTTGTTCAGGAGGCGCAGCGCTGCACAGCGCTGCACGTGTTTCACTCCTGAACAGCAATTTTGGGGCGGGATTCACTCACAAGGGGCTTGTTCAGAAGTACAAAGCGCTGCATGAGCGCTTCATGTTGGCAATTGAGCGCTCTTTGCCTCTCCTGAACACCTACAGATTTAGTGCAGCGCTTCACTTGTTAAAGGGGAGGTAAATCTTCTGCGCCCCATGTTGTGTTGATAGACGCTAGGAAAATGTTTTCTTTGCCACAGACATCGTTTATGCACGTTTAAATGTAATCTGCATGAATAAAGTCCACTACTGTATCATCCTTACTTGCCATTACTCGCGCATACAGAGCGCTTGGGGCAAATAAAGCCCGTTCCAGTCCCAAAATGATGTTTCTGAGGGTTATTTTACGCATCAACGGCCAGTGCGGGATCGAAGACGCCGTTTTGAAAATCGTCTGAATCACCTTGGGTCTGTGATGCACAGCTGAGTGAATCACGCCCCAAAATTGCTGTTCAGGAGTGAAACACGTGCAGCGCTGTGCAGCGCTGCGCCTCCTGAACAAATCCGAGGCGAGGTGATTCACACGATTTTCAAAATGACTTGACTTGACTTGACTTGACTTGACTTTTACGACGTTTGAGGCCTTTTGTGAGGCCTGTTCGACCATATTTTCCCGATACAAATCCTTTTCACTAATGAAGGCAAGATTGTAGGACAAAGGAGACAAATGAAGATCTTCGGCTCATGGGGCAGGAGTGAGCGTGCCACATCTGTGGTCAAGCTGTGTGACCGTTGTCGGGTGGTGGGTGGAAGAAGGCCTCAATGATGTCGGCGGTCTTCTCGAGGGCTGTGGTTCTCGTTCTCTTCTTATCAGCGCTCCAACGGCGGGGTCTAATGCCCAGCTTGTCGGGAATCTCATCGTCTGAGGGGAGCCGTGAGCCCCGTGCAGCGACAATCAGGGCAGAGGTGGGGCCGTGTGCACTGTATTTAGTCAATTTCTCCACTTGTCTCATACCCATCACGGCGATATCGTCATTCGGACAGCAGACGTTTATGTAGAGACGACTGTCGATTGCTGGGTCGGGTACCAGACCATCGGGTAGCCGGAATCTGACCAAGACTGAGTGGGGTGCTTGACGATGAATAGTGGCGACTAGAACTATTTGCACCGCGGCGTGGCGCTGCAGATACAGAGGAGCTAGGCGTTGGTAGAAGTCAGTGACGGGCTGGCTTGTTTCGGCCTCGCCGCAGCCATGTCAGCAAGGTTCTTCCGAGCCTCAGGGAATCGCCCTGACTGGAAGGGAAGGCAGTCTGGCTCTGTGTCAGTATTTCCACGCCTTGAACGAGAGAGACGAGTGGACCGAGAGCTGGCGCGCGCAGAAGGTGTCGTCTCGGCGTGAGCGGTCATAGGCTCCAGCAGCCTTTCCTTGGAGTGTGCAGTCAAGTAGCATGGCGGTCCATCGAGCTCTGAACACGAGGTGGAGGCTTTTGGCGGCCTTGAATGGAAGTGACGAGACATCGTCGGCAAGTACCGACGGGGAGAGATTCTTCTTTGCCAAATACTTCGATCGCACAACCGAGGCGGGAGGCAGCGTGACGGCGTCTTGTCCAGAGGTCTGCTGTTGTTGAGTGGTGCCTGAAGGCGTAGAGCCCGGCCTCGTTACTGCCCGAGAGGAACTGTGAGATCGTCGCGTTGGTTTTGGCGGCAGACAGGGAGACGAGGACCTCTCCGCTAGTGATGTCCTTGACGGTAGGGTCGTCGGTGGTGAGGAGCTGGGTGGCTGTGGATGGATGGATAGTGTTTTACGGCCTATCGGCCTTTGTAGGCTATGTAAGGCCATTAAACACGAACATTACTGGAAAGGTTTAGAGTAAACGCATATCAAGTAACGGTGTCCCTAATTATTCGCCTCTTATTAATCACGTATGGAGACGCGATGGGTCAATATTTACCCTGATCCCACAGAGTGTATGTGTGCGTGTGTGTGTGTGTGTGTGTGTGTGTGTGTGTGCGTGTGTGTTTGTGTGTCTGTGTGTGGCTGTAGCGACGATCCAGATATCAACTTCTTCAACCTTCTTTGGCATCGCAAGACTCCCGACTCTTCTGTCGGCGTAGAAGAAGGGCGGACAGGCTCTGTCAGGGGTCCTAAAGATTTGGCGGAGGGCCTTGCAGACTCTATCGTCTAGGTTCACCAAACCTTTCTTGGACACCCGGCCAGAGGACGCCGTGGGACAGGGAGGGAAGAACGCAGCCTCGGATGGCGTCAAGCTTCTGCCAAGGTACGAGGAGCGAGGCTGTGACCTGGTCTAAGAGGAGGGCCGCTTTCTTGGGAGGGCGGAAGAGGAGTTTAGTCCCTACGGGGACACCCAGGTAGATTTCTTCATCCGAAGTGAGCGGGATTGGTTGCTCGTTCAGGAGGATTGCCGAGGGGCGATGCAGACCTCCCTGCACACAGAGTGCAGAGCATTTGAGAGGTTGAATTTGAGGCCCAGGGTTGTGGCTGTGGACTTCATCTTGGCCAGAGTCGCGTTGGCTTCTTCCTCCGAAGGGGAAAAAATGGTGCCCTCGTCGGTGTAGAATGTGGCCTTGTTGGTGTTTCCGTGCAGGGGGCAGCCCTGACAGTTGAGGGCTTCGCGGACATGTGGCTCGATCGCCAAGTTGAGTACAACGGGGCTGAGGCCGTCTCCCTGCTTCACCCCTGCTGACGGGTGGAAGGTAATACTGGTAGTGCCTACTCTGTAGTTAGATTCCGCTCCTGAGTATATGTCGCCAAAGATTGATCGGGTGGAGTCGGAAATTTGAAGAGACTCGAACAACAAGTTAAAGACAGGGTGGGGGGGAACCAACCAAAACGTTGGTCAGATCGAGCCAGGCGACAACCAGGTCCCTCTTTCGGGCGGCGGCGTCTCTGATGGTCGTTTGCAGGGTGTACACGTGCTCCTGCATGCCTCCCATGCCTGGGATAAAGCCCTTCTGGGCGCGGGAAATCCAACCGTGCAGCGGAGGTCAGCCTGGAGACGAGGATGTCGCTGTAGAGCTTGTAGAGACAGCTGTGTAGGGAGATGGGTCCCAAGCTGACTGGATCACCGGGACTGCCTTTCTTATGGATGAGGACCGTCCGACTTTTCCTCCATGGAGTGGGGGTGCCTAAACGGAAGACCAAGTCATAGACATTATTCACGCAGCGGCCATTTTGAAATCGAAAACGAGACTAAGTCCGCAAATTTAATGGCGTCCAGCGTCTATGGCGAAACCGAAGGCTTCATCATCACATAGACACTGCTGTGTTCCTTATTGCGAGAACGATGATCGATATGACGAGAACTCCAGACTGTCCTTTTTCAAATTCCCCACAGACAAGAAGCAGAAGAAACTATACATCTGGAAGATTCGGCGTGATCCTGGCAAAAAATTCAAGGCAACAAGAGCTTAGATTTAGGTCTTGTAAAAGCAAAACAAAAGTTAAATCATCTAACCAGAACATTCAAGATCCTCATAAAAACACCATATTTGTCATATCTTTTCATCAACTCAACTACACTTCTTACGAAATAAAACCATTTCTACAACTTGAGATACGAATAAAAGCGACAAGGCTTCAGATAGTGCCTCACGAGGAGCGCACATGTTTGTGATGGAAAACGTGACCTTCATTACAGTATTACACTACGAGTGATCTTATCCGATACAAGTTGATGTTTTACCCCTCTGCTAAGATTATAATACAACTCATTCGAGTTTTGCATGAAACATTTAGTTATCTCGATCGTCTGCTGGCGTAGTGGCTACGGTTCGATCGTGTTCGTCTGCTTGGTTTGTAGTGTTGATCATTATGAATGGTGTTTCTTAAAATAAGGTCAGTAAGCCTATATGTTAATTTATAACGCTAATATAACCATGGGCTGTCTTAATTTATCACAGCTGTATGTTGATTGCGTCAATAGGTCGTGAAATACATTTTACAAATCCAAGCTTCGCGCACTTCTATTTATAGCTGACGCGCGGACCTCAGCGGCACCAGGATAGATTATAAATACATTGTTGTCCTCGAATAACGTCTATAGAGACGTACAAGGAGGACACCGGTGGGTCGTTTGCGCGGAGATGACGGTATTCGACGCCGTCATCACCTGCAGCCATGTTGACCACTCTTTGTAGTTTTCTTCGGATTTCTTCTGTGATAGGGACGTCGACAGAAGTTCGACATCTTCCTCGTCTAGTGAAGACTGGTGGCATCCGCCGTAGAGTGTCCTGACTTTATCAGACTGAGAGGGACTTGGGGTGTAGGTGCTGGTTCCTGTTGCTAAGAGGTGGCGGTGGAGGACTTCAGGGGTACCCGATAGGGGGAACTTTGTTTCGTCAAAGATCTTCCGCATAGCCTCTCTAGGATAGCGGGAGTAGAGCCTTTGTATGTGGCTGGCTTCATCAGAGTGGCGGTGCAGGCGTTTTCTGACAAGCTGCTGTTGCCTGGTTTGATTTCTGTGATGGCGTCCTCTCAGGGCAGAGTTTCCAAGGCGAGGGTTAGGCTGCCTTAGGGGTGACTTCACTTGTTCTGGTTCCTTCAAAATCTGCCTTGCCGTGTCGACGATGTCTCGGGACAGGTCGAGGACAGTCTGGTCCAAGGATTCGGCGGTACTCTGTCGAAGGCGAACTATCCATAAGGGTGGTCGGTAGGGGACAGGTTGGGACAGGCAGGGTTGGAAGAGCGAGGGCGACGTCAAGTCTAGATAGGACTGTTTGGGGTTGGCCGAAGGCGGGGTAAGAGTCCATTCCTCTTCTGGCTCGGCCCGTCGATGAGGCGAATACGTCGGCGAGTCAGTTAGTGCAGGAAGCTGCAAGGCGAGATCTTGTCCAGAGGTTGCGTGGGCAGCAAGTCCGGTAGTATTGGTGCTTTAAGGGGGCTGCAAGACTGTTGCTCCGAGGGGAGTGAGCAGGACGAAGCGGCTGAGATGGCCGTCCACGACCGGGGTGGGGGGTTGGGGGGGGGGGGGGGGGGGAGAGGCGACGCTGCCGCAAGATGTCCCGGCGTGCTCCCGGAGAGCGCACGGGTGTTTTCTAGTCGTGTATCCGTCCATGGTGGTGAGGCAAGTTGCGCATCGCCACATCCGCTTAACCACCAGACCGTGTTGACGGGCCATGTGGTGCTCGAGGCTGGTGGCTACTCTGTTGCCTTTGGCACGAGAGGCGAAGTCACATATGGGACATTAATAAGGCCTGGGAGGGTAGAGGAGGACGAGGACATCATCGATGATTTCGGCCTCAGGGTAGCTCAGATGTCCAGCACAGCCGCTGTAGTGTCTGGACACGGTGCCCAGGAGACTGTATTCGAAGGCTCTGCACATGGAGCAGAAGAACTTGATGGAAGGTGCCGCTGCAGTAGACGTGGTCAGGTCGGCGTGGTCCGTCTTGAAGTGACGGGTCTTGCTCTTGAAGGCGTGTTGCTTGCAGTGTCCGCAGCGCAGGATGGCGGGGGTGGGAACTTGTATGGGAAAGTTCCCATTGATGAGATTTACTTCTGCCTCCATGGGACATCGAACTAATGCCGAAGTACCAGAGACTGGATTGTAAAGAAAATGTGAGATGTCGTTTAGACCTGGCCAAAAGGCCTGGTTCACGACTAATGTGATGTCAAGACTAGGCCAAAAGCGGCAAGCGGCAAGTGGCAAGCGGCTAGCGGCAAGCGGCAAGCGGCTAGCGGCTAGCAGCTAGCTGCTTGCTGCTAGCTGCTTGCTGCTAGCTGCTTGCTGCTTGCTGCTTGCTGCTTGCTGCTAGCTGCTTGCTGCTTGCTGCTAACTGCTTGCTGCTAGGTGTTTGCTGCTAGGTGCTTGCTGCTAGCTGGTTGCTGCTAGCTGCTTGCTGCTAGCTGCTAGCTGCTAGCTGCTTGCTGCTAGCTGCTTGCTGCAACTACCACCATGTTGCTACCACCACCGTCAGCACCACCACCGCCGCAACTGCCACCGCCACCAACGCCACTACCACCGTCGCCGCCACCGCCGCAGCCGTCGTCACCGCCAAAGCCCCCGCCTCCGCGGCCGCCACCGCTACCGTCGCTACCGCCACCGCCACCGCCACAGCCACCACCGCCACAGCCATCGCCGCCGCCTCCGCCATTGCCGTCACTACCACTGCTAGCGCCATCGCCACCACCGTCGCCACCACCGCCGCCACCGCAGCCGTCGTCGCAACCACCGCCACACCCGCCACGGCCATCGCCGTCACGGCCGCCACCGCCACCAACCACCACCACCTGGCGGTCTACTACTACTATCACTACTATCACTACTGTTACTACTACTACTACTACTACTACTACTACTACTACTACTACTACTACTACTACTACTACTACTACTACTACTACTACTACTACCACCACTACTACCACAACCACCACCACCACCACCACTACCACCGCCACCACCACCACTACCATTACCACTACAACTACCACTACTACTACTACTACCACAACTACTTCAACTACCACTACCACTACTACTGCTACTACTACTTTTACTACTGCTGCTACTACTACTACTACTCTTCTACTACTACTACTACTACTACTACTACTACTACTACTACTACTACTACTACTACTATTAATTCCATAACCCTTTACTGGATCGTAGGGGCATCACTGATGATCTTCTGACAAGTTCTCGCCAACTTCTCCTGTCTTCTGCCGCCCTCTGGGGTGTAATTCATGAACGTGGACTTTAAGCGTGGTCTTAGACCACTGCCGCTGGTCTTGGGCTACTGTCGAAGTCTACAATTCATGAACGTGGACTGTCGTAGTCTACAATTCATGCACGTGGACTTTGGTTCAGTCTCAGGCTGAACTGCGGACTACGGTGGTCCAAGGATTTGTTGGACTACACACCAAAGTCCAAGGCTGCCGCGAAATTAAATGGCCGACACTGCCTACGGTTCGCGCAGAAATCGCTGTATTTTGGGACACTAGAAACCCATCGAACGAAAATGTAAGCCACGAACAGCATTAAATTATCAAAGCTGTATGTTGATTGCATCGATAGGTCCTGAAAGAGCTGACATTTTACAATTGGGAATGCAGGTCGCCGAGCAAAGATCAGCTTCGCGCACTTCTATTTATAGCTGACTCGCGGACCTCAGCGACACCAGTAAACATTGTTGTCCTCGAACCTGTCTGCTGCTGTTGACATTGGGTACAATGCTAGTGTTGTTTGATGCTATGAAAACGATACATTAAAACTGCATCTGTGTTATGAAAACACGGCTCAGATTAAATTGCTTAATTTTTGGTAACTGAGAAAATGTGTAACGATCGCCAAGGTTTCACGAGTTTGATGGGAAAAGTGCGAGCTGATCGAAGCTGATCGAGTGTACGTACGTGTGTGTGTGTGTGTGACACTGTGTGTGTGTATATATTTCCTCATCAATGCATATTTTTGTTCCACCCCTTCCTTACTGAATTTCAATGGTTCTCACTTGGAAATCCTGCCATATTGTAAAACTTAATCTTCTGCTCGTTTGCCTCTTGCTGATGAACTTAATAAACGGTGACACACACACACACACACACACACACACACACACACACACACACACACACACACACACACACTCCAGCCAGCGTCAGCTCGTACTTTATTTGTCACCTCCTCCCACGCTGTCCCTCTTCTTTTGTTTGCTTGGGCTGTGTGTATGCTGCTGTTAATGTATCCGTATCTTGCTGACACCGCTTTTATGATAGCTACCGATTCCCGCTCCGTGAAATTGGGGCTTTTCTTCGAGGTTTTGCTACCGATCGTGGCTGACATTTTTGACGGGAAGTTTGAAGCGGTACGCTATGCGCTTGCGCACTGGGCGGAATCCCCGGGAATTCCACCTCATTCTGAAAATAAACCATAGACTAGGTCAATCAGTCCCAGCCTTTCAAGTCAACACCCATAGACCGCAGGGCGTGCCTTTGTATACCAACTCCTTCTACAGGTCCGCTCAGCCAAAATATGGACTATGTTCCCATATTATATTATGATAGTACATGGTATTGGGGATTGAAAACAACAAAGTTCCCGCTTCGATCGTATCTCTTAAACAGTGAAAAATAACTTTTAAAAGTACGGATTTGTATGGCAAGGATTGCCTCCCTTTCAATTCCAAACTATACAGGAGTTACTTCCCGTGACGACATTGTGGTAGTTTTGGCCAATCACAAATTAGGTCAGATTTACTGCGGAGTTTTCACCATGGCAGCGTGTGCATGTGCAAAATTTTAACAATGGCTACATCAAGCCTTTTACCGATATTACACGGGCAAAAGCCTTGGATTTTGCTTCTGAGTGAAAATTACTTGATGGGGAAGCGAGTTCTGTCAGTCGCGTTCAGTGAACAGGTTGAACGTGGGGTTATCGGCGTTAGTCGTTCGTGTTATCAACGATTAACGTGCAATGTGAAACTTCAGCAAAAAAAACCGGCTGGAATCCAAAAACACCGTGTCTGACAATGACGCCTCAGTAGACTCCAGCAACAAGCGTGTGACACGAGGGAAATCTGTTTCATCCATTGGAAAACTTCCAGCCAGAAATATTCATTGCTTAAACAAAGATCAGGTTGGCTTTGAAAAGTATCAGTTTCAGACCACAAAATCTATAGTTTGTTTCTTACAATCTTACAAATCAGAACATTTTTAGCATGACCAATTGAGTAGCAATTCTATATTGTCAAAAGGTTATATATATATATATATATATATATATATATATATATATATATATATATATATATATATATATACATGTAATCATATATATATATATATATACATGTAATCATTGCATTACAATTCAATTAAACAAGTGAAACAATTCAGAATAAAGAAAGAAGCCCAAAAATGAAATGCAAGCAAGGAAAACATTTCAAATGCTAAGGAATGGTTACACTGGAATTTCTTTTATAAGGACTTGGCTCTCAAGATCAGAGCTCTCCTTAGCCCAAGCAACTTAATGGAATAATTTCTAAACATTAAAAAGCAGATCCACAGTGATATGCTCAAAGAAACTATCTTCAAGATGACAGGTGTCCATTCATCATTTCATGTATATTAAGAATAGTTTAATAATGTATTCTCAGATTAATAATAATCTGCCCCATTGATTATGTTTGATCCTGTTAAGAGGGAGCATTGTTCTAAACAAATTCCATAACATCTCCTCAAGCAATTGATCACAATTTTACACCTTCAATGCCTTTCTTAGATTATTTTTGCCTTGTCAGCATGAAATTTCCCACAAGAGCAAAGCTTGTACGGCCTTTTATTCTTGACCAACATGAACTGGACTACAACAGTCATGATTACAACAATGAAACAATTATCATGACAAAAGAGCTGACTATATATTTCAAGATATTCCATGCATCATAATAATGTTTTGAGACCACATCAAAGCATCAGCATACCCAAACTATGCATTTTGACATTTAAAAAATGTGGTTTTCAAAACATTTGCCTTGGAAAGTTTAAAATTTGAACTTCAGCACTTCAAGGGAACACTACCACCACACACTCTAATGTTTAGCTTGTGTAAGAGTGCAATAATTTACCCTTGTATGCAACAATGTACACTGGCTGTTTATGAACTTGAAATTTAGCTCTCAATTTTTCCACAAGTGTGGATCAACTGAGATTATGTGCATGCACCATAAAATATGCATATTCCAGAACTATTGTCATTATTCAGAGCTCATTTTAATTATCCTTGCCTCTCATTCCATGTGGTTTGTCTTGGAGTTTTCAAGCTTTCATGCATTGAACATGCATGTGTACTTTTCAAGGCAAATGTTTTGAAAACCTCATTTTTAATGTCAAAATGCATAGTTTGGGTATGCTGATGCTTTGATGTGGTCGCACCTTGTGTGTGTCTCACCTTGTGTGTGTCTCATCTTGTTTGTGTCTTATCTTATCTGTGTCTCATCTTGTTTGTGTCTCATCTTGTGTGTGTCTCATCTTGTGTGTGTCTCATCTTGTCTGTGTCTCATCTTGTCTGTGTCTCACCTTGTCTGTGTCTCGCCTTGTCTGTGTCTCGTCTTGTCTGTGTCTCATCTTGTCTGTGTCTCGTCTTGTCTGTGTCTCATCTTGTCTGTGTCTCACCTTGTCTGTGTCTCGCCTTGTCTGTGTCTCGCCTTGTCTGTGTCTCGTCTTGTCTGTGTCTCATCTTGTCTGTGTCTCACCTTGTCTGTGTCTCGCCTTGTCTGTGTCTCGTCTTGTCTGTGTCTCACCTTGTCTGTGTCTCATCTTGTCTGTGTCTCATCTTGTCTGTGTCTCATCTTGTCTGTGTCTCATCTTGTCTGTGTCTCATCTTGTCTGTGTCTCATCTTGTCTGTGTCTCATCTTGTCTGTGTCTCATCTTGTCTGTGTCTCACCTTGTCTGTGTCTCACCTTGTCTGTGTCTCACCTTGTCTGTGTCTCATCTTGTCTGTGTCTCACCTTGTATGTGTCTCACCTTGTCTGTGTCTCACCTTGTCTGTGTCTCATCTTGTCTGTGTCTCATCTTGTCTGTGTCTCACCTTGTCTGTGTCTCACCTTGTCTGTGTCTCACCTTGTCTGTGTCTCATCTTGTCTGTGTCTCACCTTGTCTGTGTCTCGCCTTGTCTGTGTCTCGCCTTCTCTGTGTCTCACCTTGTCTGTGTGTCACCTTGTCTGTGTGTCACCTTGTCTGTGTCTCACCTTGTCTGTGTCTCACCTTGTCTGTGTCTCGCCTTGTCTGTGTCTCATCTTGTCTGTGTCTCATCTTGTCTGTGTCTCACCTTGTCTGTGTCTCGTCTTGTCTGTGTCTCACCTTGTCTGTGTCTCGCCTTGTCTGTGTCTCGCCTTCTCTGTGTCTCACCTTGTCTGTGTGTCACCTTGTCTGTGTGTCACCTTGTCTGTGTCTCACCTTGTCTGTGTCTCACCTTGTCTGTGTCTCACCTTGTCTGTGTCTCACTTTGTCTGTGTCTCACCTTGTCTGTGTCTCACCTTGTCTGTGTGTCACCTTGTCTGTGTCTCACCTTGTCTGTGTCTCACCTTGTCTGTGTCTCATCTTGTCTGTGTCTCACCTTGTCTGTGTCTCATCTTGTCTGTGTCTCACCTTGTCTGTGTCTCACCTTGTCTGTGTCTCACCTTGTCTGTGTCTCATCTTGTCTGTGTCTCACCTTGTCTGTGTCTCATCTTGTCTGTGTCTCACCTTGTCTGTGTCTCACCTTGTCTGTGTCTCATCTTGTCTGTGTCTCATCTTGTCTGTGTCTCACCTTGTCTGTGTCTCACCTTGTCTGTGTCTCACCTTGTCTGTGTCTCACCTTGTCTGTGTCTCACCTTGTCTGTGTCTCATCTTGTCTGTGTCTCACCTTGTCTGTGTCTCGCCTTGTCTGTCTCATCTTGTCTGTGTCTCGCCTTGTCTGTGTCTCATCTTGTCTGTGTCTCGCCTTGTCTGTCTCATCTTGTCTGTGTCTCGCCTTGTCTGTCTCATCTTGTCTGTGTCTCACCTTGTCTGTCTCATCTTGTCTGTGTCTCGCCTTGTCTGTCTCATCTTGTCTGTGTCTCACCTTGTCTGTCTCATCTTGTCTGTGTCTCGCCTTGTCTGTCTCATCTTGTCTGTGTCTCACCTTGTCTGTCTCATCTTGTCTGTGTCTCGCCTTGTCTGTCTCATCTTGTCTGTGTCTCGCCTTGTCTGTCTCATCCTTGTCTGTGTCTCGCCTTGTCTGTCTCATCTTGTCTGTGTCTCGCCTTGTCTGTGTCTCATCTTGTCTGTGTCTCGCCTTGTCTGTCTCATCTTGTCTGTGTCTCGCCTTGTCTGTCTCATCTTGTCTGTGTCTCGCCTTGTCTGTGTCTCATCTTGTCTGTGTCTCACCTTGTCTGTGTCTCACCTTGTCTGTGTCTCACCTTGTCTGTGTCTCGCCTTGTCTGTCTCACCTTGTCTGTGTCTCGCCTTGTCTGTCTCACCTTGTCTGTGTCTCACCTTGTCTGTGTCTCACCTTGTCTGTGTCTCGCCTTGTCTGTCTCATCTTGTCTGTGTCTCGCCTTGTCTGTCTCATCTTGTCTGTGTCTCGCCTTGTCTGTCTCATCTTGTCTGTGTCTCACCTTGTCTGTCTCATCTTGTCTGTGTCTCACCTTGTCTGTGTCTCATCTTGTCTGTGTCTCGCCTTGTCTGTCTCATCTTGTCTGTGTCTCACCTTGTCTGTCTCGCCTTGTCTGTGTCTCGTCTTGTTTGTCTCATCTTGTCTATGTCTCGCCTTGTCTGTGTCTCACCTTGTCTGTGTCTCGCCTTGTCTGTGTCTCACCTTGTCTGTCTCATCTTGTCTGTGTCTCGCCTTGTCTGTGTCTCGCCTTGTCTGTGTCTCGCCTTGTCTGTGTCTCGCCTTGTCTGTGTCTCACCTTGTCTGTCTCATCTTGTCTGTCTCATATTGTATGTGTCTCGCCTTGTCTGTGTCTCATCTTTTCTGTGTCTCACCTTGTCTGTGTCTCACCTTGTCTGTGTCTCACCTTGTCTGTGTCTCGCCTTGTCTGTGTCTCACCTTGTCTGTGTCTCGCCTTGTCTGTGTCTCACCTTGTCTGTGTCTCGCCTTGTCTGTGTCTCACCTTGTCTGTGTCTCGCCTTGTCTGTGTCTCACCTTGTCTGTGTCTCGCCTTGTCTGTGTCTCGCCTTGTCTGTCTCATATTGTCTGTGTCTCATCTTGTCTGTGTCTCGCCTTGTCTGTGTCTCACCTTGTCTGTGTCTCACCTTGTCTGTGTCTCATCTTGTCTGTGTCTCGCCTTGTCTGTGTCTCATCTTGTCTGTGTCTCGCCTTGTCTGTGTCTCATCTTGTCTGTGTCTCGCCTTGTCTGTGTGTCACCTTGTCTGTGTCTCACCTTGTCTGTGTCTCACCTTGTCTGTGTCT
This sequence comes from Theodoxus fluviatilis, assembly GCA_034096865.1. NCBI lineage: Eukaryota > Metazoa > Mollusca > Gastropoda > Cycloneritida > Neritidae > Theodoxus > Theodoxus fluviatilis. The sequence continues at coordinate 1,313 of JAWQFJ010016974.1, read as the reverse complement.
CACCTTGTCTGTGTCTCACCTTGTCTGTGTCTCACCTTGTCTGTGTCTCGCCTTGTCTGTGTCTCACCTTGTCTGTGTCTCGCCTTGTCTGTGTCTCATCTTGTCTGTGTCTCACCTTGTCTGTGTCTCACCTTGTCTGTGTCTCGCCTTGTCTGTGTCTCACTTTCTGTGTCTCATCTTGTCTGTGTCTCGCCTTGTCTGTGTCTCATCTTGTCTGTGTCTCGCCTTGTCTGTGTCTCACCTTGTCTGTGTCTCACCTTGTCTGTGTCTCACCTTGTCTGTGTCTCACCTTGTCTGTGTCTCACCTTGTCTGTGTCTCACCTTGTCTGTGTCTCGCCTTGTCTGTGTCTCATCTTGTCTGTGTCTCGCCTTGTCTGTGTCTCACCTTGTCTGTGTCTCACTTGTCTGTGTCTCACCTTGTCTGTGTCTCACCTTGTCTGTGTCTCACCTTGTCTGTGTCTCACCTTGTCTGTGTCTCACCTTGTCTGTGTCTCACCTTGTCTGTGTCTCACCTTGTCTCAGTCTCACCTTGTCTGTGTCTCACCTTGTCTGTGTCTCACCTTGTCTGTGTCTCATCTTGTCTGTGTCTCGCCTTGTCTGTCTCATCTTGTCTGTCTCATCTTGTTTGTGTCTCACCTTGTATGTGTCTCACCTTGTCTGTGTCTCATCTTGTCTGTGTCTCGCCTTGTCTGTGTCTCGTTTTGTCTGTGTCTCATCTTGTCTGTGTCTCGCCTTGTCTGTGTCTCATCTTGTCTGTGTCTCGTTTTGTCTGTGTCTCATCTTGTCTGTGTCTCGTTTTGTCTGTGTCTCATCTTGTCTGTGTCTCGCCTTGTCTGTGTCTCACCTTGTCTGTGTCTCATCTGTCTGTCTCATATTGTATGTGTCTCGTTTTGTCTGTGTCTCACCTTGTCTGTGTCTCATCTTGTCTGTCTCATCTTGTCTGTGTCTCGCCTTGTCTGTGTCTCACCTTGTCTGTGTCTCATCTGTCTGTCTCATATTGTATGTGTCTCGTTTTGTCTGTGTCTAATAATAATAATAATAATAATAATAATGGGTATTTATATAGCGCTTATTCTCAAGTGAGCTCTAAGCGCTTTACAATCTCGTTCACACATCACAAGCAGACAATCAGATACAAGCAAATCACGTAGGCAATCAACACTAGCAGCAAAATCACATACAATCAGAGCAAGCATACAAACACATAACATTAACAAGCGAGCAGGCAGAATAATCAAACACTGTTGAAGCAAGCAACAACAGAAGAAAAAATAAACAAACAAGCAGGCTAAATAATCCAACACAATCAAGCA